>RYYW01000167.1:0-123858 GCA_013621005.1 Aeschynomene evenia | reverse complement strand
GTTTGTCTGGATGATAACATGTTGTATGTGATATATATGTTGTGAGTGTTGCATTGCATGCATTATCCCATCACTGAGTCGACGACTCATCCCTCGTCAACCATGTTTTTCAGAGTACGATCCTACTGCAGACGAGGAGCCCCTGATCCAGTAGAGGTCACAGCTATCATCCTTGGTGAGCTCTGCTTCTGACGTGGAGCCTTTTCAGTTTTTCCTTTGTTTAGATTTTCCATTTCAGTTTAAGTTATAGTATTGAACAGTTTTGATTATGTCATAGTTGCTCCAGACACTAGAGGCAGGATTCCCTTCAGTTTATGATTCAGTTATCTTTACAGTACAGTTATGATTTATGATGAACAGTTTTCTTTTACAGTTAATTCAGTTAACAGTTATTCAGTTATTAAGATGATATTAATTCCAGTTTAAGGTCCTAGTAGCGTGTTCGTTGGGTTAGTGCCCTTCGCACGGACACCCCTAAGTAGCGGGGTGTTACAGTTGGTATCAGAGCATAGGTTTCCCCCTAGAGTCTGGAGCTAGGGACCTTGAGTGTCATGGCAACCATGGTAATGGAAGTGCACCCATGGCCATGGAATGTAGTGCCACGAAAGGTTCATAGAAAGTAAAGTCAGCTAAGTTCAGTAGTAGTCAATGTCTCCTTTGAAATCCCTTTTTCCTGATATGTCTTATGGTTTGACCTCGCCAGGATCATGATTCCTCGCCGACGTTCCTCTTCCTCCTCCGGTTCTCGGCGTGTACAGGACGCTATCTCCAATCTAGCAGAGATAGTGGCTCTTCAGGCGCAGCAGAATGCGCAGAGCAGCAGGCCGCTCGAGCCCAGCAGACTGAGATGGCCCAGCAGCTCGCAGCCACACAGCAGACTGCTCAGGCGCAGCACACGGCACTGGCCAGCAGCTCGCAGAGACACAGCAGGCTGCCCAGCTGCAGCAGGCAGCGTTGGCCCAGCAGCTCGCAGAGGCACAGCAGGCCAGGCACAGCAGGCAGCGTTGGCCCAGCACAGCTACACAGCAGGCTGCCACAGCTCAGCAGATGGCTCTCGCGGAACAGCTAGCAGCTACCCAGCAGGCCGCGCAGGAGCAGCAGATGGCGTTAGCTCAGCAGATTGCGGCGACTCAGCAGGTGGTTCAGGCTCAGCAGGAGGCCGCTCAGACAGCATCCGGGAGGAGCGCGGAGGATGTGCTGATTGACCGTTTCAACCGGTCAAATCCTCCTTTTCTCCGGCACCCCAGAGGACATGGACCCGATGGATTTTTTGAGCTGTATGCAGAGGGAGACTACACTTCTCCGCATTCCTTCAGAGCTGGCTGTCGAGTTGGTTGGACACCGGATGGGAGGTGTTGCAGCCACATGGTATGAGACGTTGATCGAGGACAGAGGTCCAGAGGCCACACCACTGACATGGGATGAGTTTGCACAGGAGTTCAGGGACCGGTTTGTTCCCACTAGCCTTCGGGACAGAGCACTACAGGCTTTCTTAGACCTGCGGATGACCAGAGAAATGACAGTTTCTAGGTATGAGTCAGAGTTCTCCCGTCTCGCTAGGGTCACTCGGTTCCCCATGACTCCGAACGAGAAGGTGAGACGCTTCATTCAGGGTCTTCCAGGCAACTATCGGTTTTCCCTGACATGCTACCAGACATCAGACAGATTTCCAGAGGTTCTAAATGCAGCTCTTTCTTGCGAGACGACGAGCATCAGTATTCAGGCCAGGGGAGAGAAGAAAGCTAAGCTCACTGGTTCTTTCTCGGGCGGAGCTGCCCCAATCCGCAGCCAGCAGCCACCACAGTCTCATGGTTCTCAGCCGAGTAGGACCATCTCCTCAGCGTCCACTCCGGTTCGCCCCACTGCCACACAGAGCCAGAGTCAGAGTAGGGGTAGCCAGTCCGCCGCGTCACACCAGCAGGGAGGTTCAGTCTCATCCCGCCCACAGTGCCAGACTTGCGGTAAGCTCCACTCAGGGGTTTGCCGTAAGGGGACTCGAGGTTGCTACAGTTGTGGCCAGGAGGGCCACGTGCTCAGGGATTGTCCATCCAGACAGTTGACATACAGTGAGGCCTCGGTACAGATGACTCCTCCGATAGCCCAGCCACCACAGGGTCAGACCCGCTTCTTTACACCGGCCGGCAGAGGCGGTGGAGGCGGGAGGTCAGATAGCAGAGGATCAGGAGGTAGAGGCTCGGGAGGTCAGTCCCACCTCTATGCTGTCACTCGTCAGGATGCTCATGCGTCCAATGCAGTTCTCGCAGGTATTATCTATGTTAATGGTTATGATGCTTTAGCGTTGTTCGATCCCGGGCAACGCATTCCTTCGTATCAGTCTTCTTTGCTATGAGGTTTCGTGAGAGTCCTTCCCTCCTTGAGCTGCCTTTCCGGGTTAGTACGCCGGGAGGTTCGTTAGATGTAGATCGGGTGTTCAGATCGTGTTCAGTTCGGTTGGAGAGTTTCAGGCCAAGGCGGATTTGATGGTTCTCAGGTTGGAGGAGTTTGATGCGATCTTGGGTATGGACTGGTTGGCAGAGCAGTATGCAGAGGTTGATTGCGGGGGAAGACTGTAACCTTCAGAGTTCCGAGCGGGAGCCAGTGTTGTTTCGGAGCAGCAGTTGTGCGTCGGTGGATAGTTTGATATCGTCGATGAGTGCTCTTCAGTTGCTGAGCAAGGGGAATGGTGGTTACCTCGCAGCGGTGAGGGATATGTCTGTGGAGCAGAGTGGCACCAGTGAGATGGCGGTAGTTCGAGAGTTCATGGATGTTTTTCGGAGGATCTGCCCGGGAAACCCCCAGTCAGAGAGGTGGAGTTTGGGATAGACTTGGAGCCGGGGGTGAGGCCCATCTCTATACCCCCATATCGCATGGCACCAGCAGAGCTGAGGAACTTCAGAGCCAGTTACAGGAGTTGTTGGACAAGGGGTTTATCCGGCCGAGTTCGTCACCGTGGGGAGCGCCAGTGCTCTTTGTGAAGAAGAAGGATGGGTCTATGAGGATGTGCATCGACTACAGGCAGCTGAACAAGGTTACAGTGAAGAACAAGTACCCGTTGCCGAGGATTGATGACCTGTTTGATCAGCTTCAGGGGGCAGTATGTTTTTCGAAGATAGATCTGAGGTTGGGTTATCATCAGCTGAAGATCAGGGATGCAGATGTACCCAAGACGGCATTTCGTACCCGCTATGGACACTACGAGTTCTTGGTGATGTCCTTTGGGTTGACGAATGCCCCAGCTGCTTTCATGGACTTGATGAACAGAGTGTTCAAGCCATTCTTGGACCGCTTTGTCATCGTGTTCATCGATGATATCTTGGTGTACAGCAAGAGCAAGGAGGAGCATGAGGGACATCTGAGGACGGTGTTGTAGACACTTTGAGAGCATCAATTGTATGCTAAGCTCTCGAAGTGTGAGTTTTGGTTGGACAAGGTGGCCTTCTTGGGACACGTGGTGACGAGTGAGGGTATCACGGTGGACCATAAGAAGGTTGAGGCGGTACGTCAGTGGGCACGACCGACGTCAGCAGCTGAGATTCGGAGTTTCTTGGGGCTTGCAGGCTATTACCGCAGGTTTGTGAAGGGTTTCTCAACGGTAGCTGCACCGTTGACGGCTCTGACGCACAAGGGAGTTAAGTTCCAGTGGTCGGAGGCTTGTGAGCGGAGTTTCCAGAGGTTGAAGGACGATTTGACTTCAGCGCCGGTTCTGGTTCAGCTGTCAGGTAGTGGTGGCTTCTCGGTGTTCTGTGATGCATCTAGGGTTGGTCTGGGATGCGTGCTTATGCAGAGGGGGCAGGTGATTGCTTATGCGTCCAGGCAGCTGCGGAAGCATGAGCAGAACTACCCTACGCACGACCTAGAGTTGGCAGCAGTGATCTTTTCTCTGAAGACTTGGAGACATTATCTGTACGGAGATACATGTGAGATCTTCACGGATCACAAGAGTTTGAAGCATATCTTCGAGCAGAAGGATCTGAATCTGAGGCAGAGGCGGTGGTTGGAGCTTCTCAGCGACTATTATTGTTCGATCAAGTATACCCGCGGGAAGGCGAACGTGGGAGCGATGCTTTGAGTAGGAAACCGATGGGGAGGAGCGGAGATCGCAGGGGAGTTGGCCCACGTTGCGCCTGAGAGGAGACCCATGGCAGGAGAGATCCAGAGGTTGGAGTCTGAGGGTGTATGGCTCGAGGTTGATGGATCGGGGGCGCTCATAGCCCATATCAGTGTTAGATCGACGTTTGCGGAGCTTGTAAAGCAGCGTTAGTCAGAGGATCCGAGGTTGGTGGAGCTCAGAGAGAGGGTTCAGAGAGGGGAGTGTTCGGACTTCTCAGTGGATGCAGGTGGGGTGCTCAGGATTGGAGATCGGTTGTGTGTGCCAGAGGTAGGGGACCTACGAGAGACCATTTTGAGAGAGGCTCATTGTACACCTTATTCGTTCACCCAGGATCGACTAAGATGTACAAGGACCTCAAGCCGTTATATTGGTGGCACAACATGAAGAAGGATGTGGGTGAGTTTGTGACCAGGTGTCTGGTGTGTCAGCAAGTCAAGGCTGAGCATCAGCGCCCAGCAGGATGTTGTAGGAGATTCCACTGCCGGAGTGGAAGTGGGAGAGGATAGCGATGGATTTTGTGACGGGTTTGCCGCGAGTGGTGAAGGGTTTTGATGCTATCTGGGTGATAGTGGATCGGCTCACGAAGTCTGCGCATTTCATTCCGGTGAAGACCACATTCACGGCCACGCAGTATGCTCGCCTCTACATCGATCAGGTTGTCAGATTGCATGGGGTACCGGTTTCTATCATCTCAGACAGGGGATCATAGTTTACCTCCAGGTTCTGGCGTGCCTTGCATCAGGCTCTAGGCACGAGGTTGGATCTCAGCATGGCTTTTCACCCGCAGACGGACGGTCAGTCTGAGCGTACGATTCAGACTTTGGAGGATATGTTGAGAGCTTGCAGTTTGGACTTTGGTGGGTCTTGGGACGAGCAGTTACCCCTAGTGGAGTTCGCGTACAACAACAGTCACCAGGCAAGCATTCAGATGGCACCGTTTGAGGCGTTGTCGTTCGCCTATAGGGTGGTTTGAGACAGGTGAGGTTCAGTCAGTGGGTCCAGACATGGTTCAGGAGGCTCTGGAGAAGGTAAAGGTTATCAAGGAACGCTTGGCAGCAGCTCATTCTCTTCAGAAGGCATATGCAGACAAGAGGAGACGCGAATTGGAATTCGCGATTGGGGATCAGGTGTTTCTGCGGGTATCTCCGATGAGGGGGGTGGTACGGTTCGGTAAGCGAGGAAAGCTGAACCCACGCTACATCGGACCATATGAGGTTTTGGAGAGAGTTGGCAGGGTTGCTTATCGGCTAGCTCTTCCAGCGGAGTTAGCAGCGGTTCACCCAGTCTTCCATGTGTCTATGCTGAGGAAGTACATTCCAGATGCGTCTCACGTTCTGAGCTCACAGCCGGTGCAGATAGATCAGAGTTTGGGCTATGAGGAGGAGCCAGTGGCCATTGTCGATTACCAGATCAGGAAGCTTCGTTCCAAGGAGGTACCGCTAGTCAAGGTCATCTGGAGGAATCACTCCGGAGACGAAGCCACATGGGAAATGGAGCAGTCGATGAGAGAAAAGTACCCATATCTTTTCGACCCACGAGGTAAACCTTAGTACATTTCTAGTATGCTTTCTTTTCTTTTACGTTTAGTTTGGATTTGGGGACCAAATCCTTAAAAGGAGGGGAGATTGTGATACCCCGTATCATAGTATCCCTTAGGAAGGACTCTCTTTAGGTCACGTCAGTACACGTCAGCAAGTTGCTGTCAGAGGGGACTTGCTAGCGAGCAGACAGCTTCTGTTAGCGAGTGTCTGGTCGCCAGCGACCACCTGTGGGTTGCTAGCGATGGGACCTAGTCCCACATCGTACAGAACGCGCGTCTCAGCGTTGTTGTCAGAAGGCTCTAGCTAGCGAGCAGCCAGTGCTCGCCAGCGACGAGCTTGTCGCTGGCGACCGTGTTCTTGTCGCTAGCGACCAAAACGAAGTCCCACATTGGTTAAGTTTGGCTCAGCCTTCTCCCCCTCACCCTATATATATGACAGGTGATGTCACCTCACAACTCACATCTCACACTCGGCCTTTTCAAAGCAGTGCTTTGGGCCTTCTTCGCATTGAGAATAGTGTGAGCTCGACGTCTTGGGGATACTCTGCTCGAGTAATTTCCCGACGATGAGTAAAAGTCGTTTTTGCCCTTTTCTGCGTGGTGGACGCTAGCGAGCAGGAGGAGCCTGCCAGCGACCTTGCCTTCGCTAGCGAGAGACAGTAGCTCGCCAGCGAAGGTGCGATACGCAACAGTAGTTCAAAGTTTCGTTCTTTTCTTCTTTAAGCGGTTCTGATATGTCTTTTGCACGACAGGTGCAAATACAGTTCCAGTAGCTGGGGATGGAGCGTTCAGTCCTCTTCAGTCTCAGGATTATCCAGGTGAGTGGAGATATTGTATGTAGTTCAGCATTTACAGCATATATATTTTTGTATGATCACTAGTTAATTAGGTAAGATAATAATAAGTATATATATATTGCATGTGTTTGTAGTAGAAGGAGTAGTAGTAGTTAGTAACATAGGTGGTTAGGTGTAGTGATATGCTAGGTGATAGTGACTTAGTAGGTAACTATAGGAATTTAGTTTTCTAAGTTATGTCATGTTATATATGTTGACTGGACTGGATGTTATATGTTTCTATATGCGTCATGATAACATGTGATTAATTGAAAATATAATAAATGTAGCTAAAGCTTTTGATATGATATGTGATGATTGTATTACTTGCTGACTATCTTGAGTAATCGCACCACCCTGATTAGTATACGTCAGACGCTATGGCCGGAGGTCAGATCCCGGTATCTTAGTATGGTGTGCTAGTTAAGAGTGAGTCGCCCAAGCCCGCCAAGCATGTTCCGATCCCGGTTACCGGACGGCTTGGTGACAGATACACCCTTCGTGGGGCAGTTAGGGACTATACTCTAGACGCATGCTGAAAGTTAGTTCACAGATACAGATACATATATACAGTTACACAGATGTAGGCTTGGGTTTCTTTAGTGTGATAACTCGACAGGATTGTTTGTCTGGATTATAACATGTTGTATGTGATATATATGTTGTGAGTGTTGCATTGCATGCATTATCCCATCACTGAGTCACGACTCATCCCTCGTCAACCATGTTTTTCAGAGTACGATCCTACTGCAGACGAGGAGCCCCTGATCCAGTAGAGGTCACAGCTATAATCCTTGGTGAGCTCTGCTTCTGACGTGGAGCCTTTTCAGTATTGAACAGTTTTGATTATGTCATAGGTTTTTTCGACACTAGAGGCAGGATTCTCTTCAGTTTATGATTCAGTTATCTTTATAGTACAGTTATGATTTATGATGAACAATTTTCTTTTACAGTTAATTCAGTTAACAGTTATTCAGTTATTAAGATGATATTAATTCCAGTTTAAGGTCCTAGTAGCGTGTTCGTTGGGTTAGTGCCCTTCGCACGGACACCCCTAAGTAGCGCGGTGTTACATTTTTCCTGCCTCGATGTTAATTTCCTGCCTCGATGTTACTTTTCCTGCCTCGATGTTACTTTTCTTGCCTCGATGTTATTTTTCCTGCCTCGATGTTAATTTCCTGCCTCGATGTTACTTTTCCTGCCTCGATGTTAATTTTCCTGCCTCGATGTTATTTTTCCTGCCTCGATGTTATTTTTCCTGCCTCGATGTTAATTTCCTGCCTCGATGTTACTTTTCCTTCCTCGATGTTACTTTTCCTGCCTCGATGTTATTTTTCCTGCCTCGATGTTACTTTTCCTGCCTCGATGTTACTTTTCCTGCCTCGATGTTATGTTTCCTGCCTCGATTTTACGTTTCCTGGCTCGATGTTAGTTTTCCTGCCTCGATGTTATTTTTCCTGCCTCGATGTTACTTTTCCTGCCTCGATGTTAATTTCCTGCCTCGATGTTACTTTTCCTGCCTCGATGTTATTTTTCCTGCCTCGATGTTATTTTTCCTGCCTCGATGTTACTTTTCCTGCCTCGATGTTATTTTCCTGCCTCGATGTTTATTTTCCTGCCTCGATGTTTATTTTCCTGCCTCGATGTTTATTTTTCCTGTCTCGATGTTTTTTTCATGTATCTTGCCTCGATTTATTTTCTGCATCAATCACAAGTTTTCACACACACACACCTAGCATGCATCTAAGTCCACAAACATTTCTTTCAACAACAAGCATTTTTTTCAAAGCAAGCATTACTTTCACAGCAAGCATTTCTTTCAATCACAAGCATTTCTTTCCCAACAAGCATTTCTTTCAAAAGCAAGCATTTCTTTCAACATCAAACATTTCTTTAAAAAAAAACAAGCAGTTCCTTCAAAAAAAAAAAAACAAGCATTTCTTTCAAAAAAGCAAGCATTTCTTTCAGCAACATGCTTCTCTTTCAGCAAACTGCATCCATCATCATATTCGGACAAAATACGTGTTTATATCTTTACTTGTCCCTTACTAATTCAAAAGCTACAACTTTCTCAAATTAGTAATGAACAAGTAAAGAGGGGCAACTGTAAACACCGTATTTTGTCCGGATATTTAAAAAAAAATAGAAAAACACAAAAAAATAGAAAAAAAAATAGATATAAAAAGTGTAAATAAATCAAATTTAATGCAAATCATGAACAATCAAAATCAAATTAGATAAATTAGGATCAAACAAAATCAAATTAAATTTAATTCTATTAATCACGATTTAATCAATTAGCATCAATCAAAAACCCATCACCATTAATCCTAGATACACCCTAGTACATATCTATAAAAATAACAGCAACACAGTAGCACAGGGGGGGTAAGAGGCAGCAGCACAAAACAGCTCCCTCCCCTCGGTCACCATAGCCACCACGTCCCGGCCAGCTTCGTGACGCCAGAAGCCGAATCATCCCAGCCGCGCCGCCCATCCATACATCAGTAGCAACAACAGAGCAAAACATCATCTATGGCAGAACAAGAAGCAGAGCAGCAATCACAGCTCACCACCACCCTCACATCATAACATCACCACTTGCACCATAGCCACCACCTTACTCCCTCCGCGAAGACATCACCACCGCCACAGAAGCCAGCGACAGCAGCGGCTGGATTCGCCGCAACCTCCTCTCCATCGCTCCCTCGTCCAGCCTCTGACCGCGCCTGCCGCTCACTTTCCCTCACAAGGCCGCCTCGGCCGCCGCAGGCTCCTCGGGTCGCTATCCTCACAGGTCCTCCTCCCTTCCTTTTACTTCCTCGGCGGCGCCACCAAGCCCCACATCCCGTCGCTGCCTCCCGCACCTCTCTCTCGACCGCTCTCTCTCTCCTCCGCGGTGGTTCTCCCAGCCAAGGCGCTCTCCTCGGACGGTAGCAGCTCCGCGAGCAAGCGTGGACCCAGCCGTCCTTTCTCGAGCCGCCGTCGCCGCTCCTCCGCGTCCGCCGCCCACCGCCCGCGTTCGCTGACTGCGCCTACCACCTGCTTCCACCCTTCTTTCTCTGAAGAAGAGACTTAGGGTTAGGAGAGGGGAAGGATTTGGGCCCCTTTTGTTTTTGTGTTTGTCTTTTTAGAGTCTTTTTTTTGTTGTCGGGCTTTTCTTTTATTTTTTTATTTCTCTACTGAGCCTTCTTATTTTGGGCCTTTCTTGTTTTTTTTGGGGCCCTTTGAACCTTTTCTTGTTTTTGGCCTTTTAATCAAATTTAACCAAAACAAAATTTTTTACAATAATTTATTATTCCGTTGTATGAGATAATCATCCTCAGGATCATAATTTGTGGGGTACTTGTGCGAATCATATCGTCCTTACCCTAAAAATATCATTTTCTTAAATAAATAAATCTTTTTTAAATAAAATTCAATTCCATTTTCGTCAAAATCTCTTTATTCCCATTTTACAATTCATGATCTCGTTGTATGATCTTATCATCCTCGAGGATCGCAATTTGTAGGGTACTTGTGCGAGTCGCATCGTCCTGTATCCTAAAATATCTTTTTTCTTAAAATAGCAATTATTTCCTTTTTAAATCAAACAATTTATTCTCTTTCAATTAAAATCAAATCAACTCAAAAATCTTTTTGTTTTACAATTTATTATTTCGTTGTATGAGATAATCATCCTCGGGATATAAATTGTGGGGTACTTGTGCGAGTCAAATCGGCCTGTACCCTAAAGGTTTTTTTTTAAATAAAAATTTATCTCCTTTCAAAAGCAAAATTTCTTTCTTTCCTTTTATCGAAATAAAAACAAAATCCTAAAAAATCTTTTTCCAATTTATTTATTTCGTTGTATGAGATAATCATCCTCGAAATAATAGACTATAGGGTACTTGTGCGAATCATATCGTCCTGTACCCTAAAAACATCTTTTTCTTAAAATAACAATTATTTCCTTTTTAAATCAAAAACTTTTTTTCTTTTTAATTAAACTCAAATCAATACATAAAATCTTTTTCTTACAATTTATTATTTCGTTGTATGAGATAATCATCCTCGGAATTTCAAATTATAGGATACTTGTGCGAATCCTAACTCGCCCTGTACCCAACATTTTCTAAAAAACACACAACACACAAACATTTTCTACAAGAACGAGTGGGTTTGAGTTCCTCATTGCACCAGAGGATACGTCGGCGCAGACTACAACCTGTCAACCCAAAATTAATTTTTAAATCATTTTGTTTCTTTTTTAACATTGCTTTCTTTGTGTTTATTTAATATTTTAAGGGGAAATTAAATATTATTAAATTATAAATATGTTTGCATAATTTGCTCTAGGGTAACCGTATTTATACGGATGTACTAGGGGTGCAGTGGGATTAAATTCTCACCCTTCCCTAATCATAACTCGACTCCCGAACCTAATCTCTAAAAAGACCAGTTTCTCACAAAATAAAGGTTTTCCAATTTTTCCATAATTAAAATTGGTGGCGACTCCATTTTTCTCCATTTTTAGTCACGACACCCCTCAGGGACGTTGTGACATCGTGGAACTGGTACCCCAATTCAAAGAGGGGCTTCCTCTTACGAATGGTGGCGTGGAAGGCCAACTCGGCGGTGACATCCAGGAATCGTGCTGGGTCGTGAGGCTGATCATAGGAGTGATCATCCTCTTCGGTAGTGCGCACTCTCTTCCCCTTGCCACCTCTAGTTCGTGGTGCCATGCCTGAAAAGTTTAAGATCAAGACAATTTAAGTTCCAAGCAGACAGTTCAAATATTGGCTAATGTCAATTCTAATCATGCCATCAATTAAAATAAAACTTAGGAGCAAGAAGTTCCTAATAATGCAAGTAAGTAATCAAAACAGATTCGGCCATTTTGCTGCAGCAGAGCCGCGCTGGAGCGCGACAGGCGTATCACAACACAGAACAGTATCAGAAACACTCCCAACTCTTACCAAACTCAAATAAACCGTATAATATGCAAAACTAACCGATTAAATTAACACAAACAAAACAAAACTCACATACATCATTATTAAATCCACATAAACCGATTTTTCATCAAGAACGGAGAAAAGATTGAGTGTTAGACCAATGTACCTTGATAGGATGCAATGCTATGACAAGATGAACAAATGTATGGAGGCAAGTATGAGAAAATGCGTGAAAAATGGTGTGAGAGAGAAAAGTGTTCGTGGCTGCGCGCTGTAGCCGTGAGGGAGAGTATGGGCCGAAATGATTCTGCGATTTGGGATTTTAGGGTTTTGAAGAAACCCTTTCGCGCTAGAGCGCTGGACCCAAACGCAGCATTTCATTTAGACGAAGAGCGCGCGCTAGGCGCGTATGCGGCGCTCGGGCGCGTCTTCTTGATGCAGAATAGGTACTTTGCTGCTATAATCCTAAAATGCATGGAATTATCCTAATTGATCTAAATGCATGCAAAATTAAATATGCAATTACGAAAATAAAATACAAAAAATAAAATACGAAAATTAAATTATTGAAATTAAAGTACTGAAAAATAATGAAAACCGGTGGGTTGTCTCCCACGAAGCACTTTGCTTGAACGTCCCTAAGTTGGACGGTCGACCGTTTCAAGGCTACTTTGGTCCAGGATTGTCAGCACCAGCTGCTCCAGTCATGATATGGATGGCACCTAAGGATTGGGAACTGTTTGAGATGGGATCTGTGAGGTGCCAGCTTGTTCATAGGCTTGTGTGGCCGGATTTCCTTTCATTTGGTTGACCTCATTCTGCAAGTTCAGCATCATTCTTTGTTGCTCCATGATTAATTTCATCACATCACTGATAGTTGGCTCGTTAGGATTCGGAGGTGTAGGCAGAGCCAATTGTTGTGGTGGTGGGGGCAAGGCCATTGGAGCCTGGGGTTGCCTTTGATGAGGAGGTTGGTACCGAACCTGCTGAGGTTGCTGGACTTGTTGTGGCTGTGGATTGTTATTCCACCTCAGGTTCGGGTGATTCATCCAACTTGGGTTGTAGGTATTCACCGTAGGTTAATTCTGTGGCTGAAACTGAGGCTTTCCCGGAAAGGTGTTTGCAGCTGCCACCATTGTTGCCTCTTCTTGAAGGTGTGGGCATTGGTCGGTTGCATGGGAGTCCAATGAACATATCCCACACACCAAAGCCTGGCTTGGGTTTCCCGGTTTGGCTTGGTTGATAGCCAACTGCTTCATGAAGGTGGCAATCTCATCCAGCTTCTGGTGTAGGCCACCACTCTCCTGTTGAGCTACCTCATTCACCCCTTTCGTCACGGCAGTTGCCCTTATGCCAAACTGCTGTGAGTTCACAGCCATGTTCTCGAATAGGATTCTTGCATCTGCTAGAGTCTTGTCCATCAGAGCACCACTACTTGCGGCATCAATCATGCAACGATCCATTCCCGTCAGACCCTCATAGTAGTATTGGATCAAGAGTTGTTCGGAGATCTGATGGGTAGGACAACTCGCTACTAGCTTCTTGAATCTCTCCCAGTACTCATGGAAAGACTCACCTTAGAGTTGGCGGATGCCACTGATGTCCTTCCTTATGGCAGCTGCCCTTGAGGCTGAGAAGAATTTTTCCAAGAAAATCTTCTTCATGCCAATCCATGTGGTGACAGCTCCATTTGGCAGGTTCAAGAACCATTGCTTCGCTTGACCGTCCAGAGATAACGGAAAAGCCCGAAGCTTCACATGTTCCTCATTGACTCCTCTTGGCTTGAGAGTCTCACACACCACATGGAATTCTTTCAGGTGTTGGTGTGGATCCTCTCTGGACAATCCGTGGAATTTAGGGAGCAAATGGAGAATAGCTCCCTCGAGCTCGAACTCAGTGTCCAACCTTGGGTAGGTAATGCCCAAGGGTTGTTGATTGAGGTCAGGAACTGCAAGTTCTTTTAGGGTGGGCTGATAGTCTGCCATGATCGAATTCGGACCTGAAACACTAACAGAAAAATCAGAAAGTTCAGGACTAGTGAAAAGTAGCGTTTCAAACGGTGGATCTTCCGGTTGCCCTTGAGACTCACTAAACCCTCTCCTATCTTGCCTTATTTTTCTCAAAGTGTTTTCAATTTCAGGATCGAAAACGGTAAGCTGGGGATCCGGTTGAGATCGAGTCATGCAAAACTGCAACTTTGCAGTCGCAGTCGTGCGCTGGGGCGATGTACAGGCGCTGGAGCGCGCGTGACAGCACCAGACTCGCTGTTAATAAATAAAAATACAAAAAAGAAAATAAAATGCAAAATAAAAGGAAGATCTTTTTTGTTATTTTTATTTTTGAAAGAAACAAAGAAAAGAAAAGAAAACGGTTATGTACACTATGCACAAATCACACAACTAGTGATTACTTTCATCGCCATTCCCCGGCAACGACGCCAAAAATTTGATGGATGGTCGTCGCAACTCCCATAAATTTAATTATTTATAAACCAAGTTCCCCTAATATAGTTTAGTGGAAACCAGGGTCGTCTCTCACAAGGAATGGCTAAGAGCAATACGCAAGACTAGTCGTATGAGGGTTGTCACAAGTTGGGGGTTTTTGTTTGAATGCAAGGGAAATAAATTTGAATAATAAAAAGCAGTGGTTTATGAGGTAGAACATTCATTAGGGCATTTATCATTGGCTACAAAAGAATGCATGAGTTGATTAATTACGCCAGAGTTAGATTTAACCCTATTGTTGTGATTCTAAGAGTTGATTGCCTAGAACAAGATTAATCAGTGAGATCTCACCTTTAGTTTCATTTTCAACAATCTTAAAAGCCAATCACATTAATCTAATTAAAAAGACTAATCGGCCAATTAATTAATCATTACCAATTCCTGATATGCCATGCATCAATTAATCAATTAATACATAAACACATGCCAATGAATTGGCCCAACTCAATCGAGTAAGCCAAGACAAAGGGGTTAACACACAATTTAAGATCTCAAATTTTATGCCATGGTTTTGATAATGAAAACTTATGCAAGATTAAGAACAAAGCCTCAAATTACCCCAATGATGTTCACACCCTCATAAACCACCAAGAGACTTAGTTACTCATGGAGGAAATAAAAGGGCAGAAAATAAATTGGAATTAAAGACAAAGATGAAATGAAGAAATTAAACAACTTGAACAATGAAGAGTAAAGTAAAGAAAATAAATGCAAATTGGAAAGATGGAAAAACGAATAACTGAATTAATTAAAAGAAGTAACTTACAAAACCCAAAGGGCTTGACGAATAACGTTGGAAATACAATGGAGGAAGTTAGAGCTAAACTAGGAAAAGAAGATGAAATCCTAATGGAAGAAATAAACTCTAACTAAAAGCCTAGGGTTTTAAAGTGAGAAAACTAGGAAAGGAAAAGATATAAAAGTGGTAGTAGGTAAGTGATGAAGAGATGTGTTTCCTGATGCATTAGCCTTCTTTAAATAGAGAGAGCAGCCTCCAAACCCTAGCTAATTGGGCCCCCAACTCGGCCTTGCAGATAGGTCTCTGCTGTAACCGAATTGCGGCGCGGCGCTGGGGCGCTTATAGCTCGCTAGGGCGCCAGTGCTGTGCACGTGATGGATTCTAGTAGAGTTCGGGCGCTGGGGCGCGCTACGGGCGCTTGAGCGCTCGATGCCCGTCCTGAATTCCACTGCTCCGCTTCTTGCTCAGTTCTTGATGTCTATTGCTCCAATAATTCCTATGACCTGCACCAAAAATACAAAATACCCAAGATCAAGTGCAAAGGTCATCCTTGAATTGCAAAAACATCATAAAACTTATTACTTTAGCCTTTATTTTCATTAAGTCCCAATTAATTCCAAATTGTATTAAATACAATAAAAGGCTAAAATAGAGCAAAAAGATGCACACAATCATCCAAATTAAGGGCATAAAATATTGGCAAAAAATCACGTTATCAAATATCCCCACACTTGAACAATTGCATGTCCTCATGCAAAAGCAATGATTTCAAGCATCTCTAAGAGTAAAGCAATGACTAACACATCTTAACACCTACGTCCTAAACAAAAAAAAAATACTACAGGTGATGGAAAGTTATTCAAAACATCACATCTTGGTCAAAATCATGCAACACCCACAATCTTATTACAAGTTGGCATTCAAAGAAATTCATGAGCTAGGAGAATTAGTTTATGTTATGCAGAGTTGGTTGATTGACCCTCACTAGTGTGTTTTTCTCTCAATCACTCAGTGTTTTGGCTAAGCACTCAGTTGAATAAATCACACAAGTATTCAGATTCCATAAATTTGCTATACTCCTAACATTGCAATTTTACAAACATGGTGCATCAAGAGGTCTTTTCAGGGTTGTAACGGGGCTTGGGACAGGTGTGGCATATATGGGAAGTGGACTCTTTTCCAAGAAACTAAGAATTCATGGTTCGATTAATCCCAGATGACTTCCATTACTAAAGAAAAGATGGAGAGAGAAGAGATGGAGAGAATAGAAACACCCAAAATCAATAACCCACAATTTCTTAATCTAACATTCTCAAGGTTCCCAAATAGTTTCACAGTAATTCCCAGGAACCCAACAACCTTTATTTGCAAAATTCACATATTTTTCTTTGATTTTTCTGCATTTTTCGATTTTTTTTTATGAATTCCTCATCTCAATTCCTTTGGTAATTGAAATGAGACGGAAAAGAAAATAACAAAAGACCACTTGTGTACAAAAGCTACCCTTACAGTTATATTCCCATACCTTACAATTTATTCCAGTGCACAATTTAACCCAATTTCCCCACACTTAAGACCTTTTCCCAACAATCAAACCATGTCCTCCTAGTTTCTCAGAAGGGATTTTTCTTTCTTTTTTTCTGTCTTTGGCTTGTAATGAGCTTAGTAACAATAAAAGGGATAAATTCTCAAATTGGCTACAAACAATGAGAATTGTGTATAGGTTGGCTATTTGGCTAAGTGGCTTTTGGATGTAAAACAAAATCATGCCTCAATCACACGCAACTTGTATAAAACGCAAAACAAGAATCAAGCAAATTCAGGAATAACAAATACAAGTGTGTGTGTGCCCACAGAAAGAAAGTGATCGATCAATTGATGTATTTAATCACAGTAAGACTCAAATCTCACAGGTAATCCAAACAACCAATCAGAGATAACACAAACAATTCAAACTCATATGGGGTAACATGCCAACAGTTTTGAGTTAAAATCAAAGGGTAAAGCAATTTCAGACCAAAAGGTGCTATAAAGAAAAACTACCCAATCATCTACCTAAAAACACATAAAAACAAAAGAAAATAAAATAAAATAAAGGTTAGGCATGCAATTATTTACAAAAGCCAATTTTTCTACACCCTCCCCACACTTGAATGAGACACTATCCCCAGTGTCAAAAGTTAAAAACACAGAGAAAAGGGTATAGAAAGGACCTATGGAGGACTCAATCGTCCTCTGAACCATCATCATCCTCGTCATCATCCTCCTCCTCCTCGGCCTCCTCGTCCTCATCATCGTCGTCGTCCTCGTCCTCATCGACATCAATAGGATCCTGGGAATGCCCCAGAGCTCCATGCCCAGAGGAGAAGCGCTGGTCGATGTAGGCTCGGAAATCTCTTTGTGTCTCAGCGAGCCTCTGGTCATAGTAAGTCTGCATGGCCAGATACCGCTGATCATGATAGCTCTCAGCAGCTGCGAACTTCTGGTCGAAGTACTCTCTCATGTTGACCTCCATCTGGGTCAACTGTGCAGTGATGGAATCTAGAGGATTCCCCGCTGGCTGGCTCTTATTTTGAGCTGCTGCATCCTTGGTAGCGAGACTGGCGGCGGTGATGGTGGCGTGTGGCCCCTGCACTCATCGTCAGCGTACTCTGGCACACCACACTGGATAGCCAAGGAGGTAACCAGAGAAGGGAAAGGGAGGCACCGGTAGGTCTCAATGTGGTGAGCCTGATGCATGGTGCGCTGCAGACGAGTGGGCAAGTCTACCCAGTGGCCCTCCATAATGCAGTAGAGATGAAGGGCTTGATCTGTAGTGAGGTCGGAGATGTGGGAGATTGGATAGATATGGTTGAAGTAGATGCCGGACCACGCTCTGGTCTCCAAGTTGAGCGTGTAGTTCTTCAGCGTGCGGGGGAGCATATTGGCCCCCAGTGTCCAGCTGCAACCTGGAAGGCAGAGGCGGTTCTTGATCACCTCTAAGTCCGTGTTGGCCATAGTCTGAATGGCGTCTGGCTCCCCGAACGCGTAGTCGGGCTCTAGGGCGATCTGAATATGAGTGGCTATGCTCGCCACGTCGACCGGAATGAATTTTTCCCGGAGGAACACCTCAGTGGCGGTGCGGTCATGGAAGTTAGCGTAGAACTCCCGCACCCAGGTGATGTTTTCCCTGACGGGGGCACTGAGAAGATAGTGGGCCAACCCCCGCCTCTCAATCTCTGTGATGACCATGTTGAGCCGTCCTTGGCCCTCATCGTGGAACTGGTACCCCAATTCAAAGAGGGGCTTCCTCTTATGAATGGTGGCGTGGAAGGCCAATTCGGCAGTGACATCCAGGAATCGTGCTGGGTCGTGAGGCTGATCATAGGAGGGATCATCCTCTTCGGTAGTGCGCACTCTCTTCCCCTTGCCACCTTTAGTTCGTGGTGCCATGCCTGAAAAGTTAAAGATCAAGACAATTTAAGTTCCAAGCAGACAGTTCAAATATTGGCTAATGTCAGTTCTAATCATGCCATCAATTAAAATAAAACATAGCAGCAAGAAGTTCCTAACAATGGAAGTAAGTAATCGAAACAGATTCGGCCATTTTGCTGCAGCAGAGCCGCGCTGGAGCGCGACAGGCGCGCTGGACCGCGCGACTCGCACCAGAATAGAGACGCCTCGCGCCCTATCGCGTATAGCGCGCCAGAGCGCACGAGGGTTTCGTGAATAGCGTATCACAACACAGAACAATATCAGAAACACTCCCAAGTCTTACCAAACTCAAATAAACCGTATAATATGCAAAACTAACCGATTAAATTCACACAATTTAAACAAAACTCACATACATCATAATTTAATCCACATAAATCGATTTTCATCAAGAACGGAGAAAAGATTGAGTGTTAGACCAATGTACCTTGATAGGATGCAATGCTATGACAAGATGAACAAATGTATGGAGGCAAGTATGAGCAAATGCGTGAAAAATGGTGAGAGAGAGAAAAGAGTTCGTGGCTGCGCGCTGAAGTCGTGAGGGAGAGTATGGGCCGAAATGATTATGTGATTTGGGATTTTAGGGTTTTGAAGAAACCCTTTCGCGCTAGAGCGCGAACAGCGCGCTGGAGCGTTGGACCCAAACAAAGCGTTTCATTTAGACAAAGAGCACGCGCTGGGGCGCGTATGCGGCGCTCGGGCGCGTCTTCTTGATGCAGAATAGGTACTTTGCTGCTATAATCCTAAAATGCATGGAATTATCCTAATTGATCTAAATGCATGCAAAATTAAATATGCAATTACGAAAATAAAATACAAAAAATAAATTACGGAAATTAAATTACTGAAATTAAAGTACTGAAAAATAATGAAAACCGGTGGGTTGTCTCCCACGAAGCACTTTGCTTTAACGTCCCTAAGTTGGACGGTCGACCCTCATAGTAGTTGCTTTAACATTCCTGTCAAACCCTCATAGTAGTATTGGATCAAGAGTTGTTCGGAGATCTGATGGGTTGGACAACTCGCCACTAGCTTCTTGAATCTCTCCCAGTACTCATGGAGAGACTCACCTTAGAGTTGGCGGATGCCACTGATGTCCTTCCTTATGGCAGCTGCCCTTGGGGCTGGGAAGAATTTTTCCAAGAAAATCTTCTTCATGCCAATCCATGTGGTGACAGCTCCATTTGGCAGGTTCAAGAACCATTGCTTCGCTTGACCGTCCAGAGAGAACGGAAAAGCCCGAAGCTTCACATGTTCCTCATTGACTCCTCTTGGCTTGAGAGTCTCACACACCACATGGAATTCTTTCAGGTGTTGGTGTGGATCCTCTCCGAACAATTCGTGGAATTTAGGGAGCAAATGGAGAATAGCTCCCTTGAGCTCGAACTCAGTGTCCAACCTTGGGTAGGTAATGCCCAAGGGTTGTTGACTGAGGTCAGGAGCTGCAAGTTCTTTTAGGGTGGGCTGATAGTCTGCCATGATCGAATTCGGACCTGAAACACTAATAGACAAATAAGAAAGCTCAGGACCAGTGAAAAGTAGCGTTTCAAACGGTGGATCTTCCGGTTGCCCTTGAGACTCACTAAACCCTCTTCTATCTTGCCCTATTTTTCTCAAAGTGTTTTCAATTTCAGGATCGAAAACGGCAAGCTGGGGATCCGGTTGAGATCGAGTCATGCAAAACTGCAACTTTGCAGTCGCAGTCGTGCGCTGGGGCGGTGTACAGGCGCTGGAGCGCGCGTGACAGCACCAGACTCGCTGTTCACAAATAAAAATACAAAAACGAAAATAAAATGCAAAATAAAAGGAAGATCTTTTTTGTTATTTTTATTTTTGAAAGAAACAAAGAAAAGAAAAGAAAACGGTTATGTACACTATGCACAAATCACACAACTAGTGATTACTTTCATCGCCATTCCCCGGCAACGACGCCAAAAATTTGATGGATGGTCGTCGCAACTCCCATAAATTTAATTATTTATAAACCAAGTTCCCCTAATATAGTTTAGTGGAAACCATGGTCGTCTCTCACAAGGAATGACTAAGAGAGCAATACGCAAGACTAGTCGTATGAGGGTTGTCACAAGTTGGGGGTTTTTGTTTGAATGCAAGGGAAATAAATTTGAATAATAAAATCAGTGGTTTATGAGGTAGAACATTCATTAGGGCATTTATCATTGGCTACAAAAGAATGCATGAGTTGATTAATTACGCCAGAGTTAGATCTAACCCTATTGTTGTGCTTCTAAGAGTTGATTGCCTAGAACAAGATTAATTGTAACATCCCAGATTATTAACTATGCCATGGACACAATTAACAACTTGCAATGTTACATAACACCCAAAAACCCCATGTTTTTTTTTGAAACGTATACGTAAAATATATTTTCGCAAACCCCTGTATACAATAGTTCGATAGCGAGACTCAAAAGCCATGACCAATGAGATTCAGTAGCACGAATAGATAACCTGGATAAGCGTCTAGAATAACAATAGAAATGTCAATAATATAATAAAGGCCCATGCAACAAATGGTCGTGATATTAATATATAACGTATGCTTCAGAGTGGAAAATATAAAGGTTCGAGTGTATCAGGATCCTGTTTAATACATGCCGAAATATATATATAGGAGCTGACATGATCAAATGACAAGTCTAAAATCCTGGTCCGAATATACAAAAAGGACTCAGGTGAAACTGCAGTTCGTTAAGTACATATACATGTCAAGATGGTAAAATCCCACGCAGGGGTACAAAAAGGCTCAACGATATAACTTATCAACAAAAGATAAAGATGTCAAAGGTCAGCTGCACATCGGTTGAAGGGGTTCACGGTCGGCGTCTCATCGACTAGCACTCCCGGCGTCCTCGCTCATGTCTGAGCCTGCTGCAGGAGAGGACACCTCTGACTCCACAAAGATGTAGTCGACATCTGGCCAGGCGTCTGCTGAGTCGTCACTCTGGTAGCCTTCGTCTTCCTCCGGGTCCGACTCGACCGACTCCGAGGCAGGAGAAGGTGGCGGAGGTGGCGGTGGAGAGGCAGACGAACGGGCCGGCACTGGAGCTAGGGCAGGAGCAGGAGAAGGAACGGGACCAGGAGCAGGAGCAGGGTACCTCGCCATAAGCTCTGGGATGAAGAGGTGATGTACCCCTGAGATGGTGGACGCGACAGTCACCGCACCGGTGGCCGGCGTGTAGCTGGACCAAGCGAAATCATAGGTCTCGTGGCGCGGCGAGGGCGGCTGGTCCATCTAGAATCGAATCATCAAGAAAAGAGAGCGTAAGACGAAGACGTCTTAGTGAGTTACCTTGAGCACACGGATCTACGTGCCCGATGGTATCGATTCTAGCTAGTCAAAGTAATACTTGTATCAAACAGAACTTATATTTTCTCAAAAACTCAAGTGCTTACTTTGACTAGATCAAACAACTTAACGATTCGTTTCTAAAGGGGAAATCTATGAGTCTTTCTAAGTTCTCGCGGTTCCCTCAATGTACAATTAATGCTCACCCCTCTCACATATCATTACAGCCGACCAAAATCAGTTTCATACTTGTGGTAAT
Source organism: Aeschynomene evenia (assembly GCA_013621005.1). Taxonomy (NCBI): domain Eukaryota; kingdom Viridiplantae; phylum Streptophyta; class Magnoliopsida; order Fabales; family Fabaceae; genus Aeschynomene; species Aeschynomene evenia. The sequence goes on along the minus strand of RYYW01000167.1, from coordinate 102,148 downwards.
CATCACATCAAATTCTAACAACAATTATACATAGTATGCAACAAGCCAGCACTTTCACATTATTTCATATTATTAAAACATGCATGAGAGCACTTCAAATTAACATATCAAACTTCGAGGCGTATCCGAATACACCCACCTCCTAGATACCCTCCAATGGCATATTCGAATACACCCACCTCCTAAATAGCCAAACTCGGCATACTCGAATCCACCCAAACTCCTAAGTAGCCGGCATCAGCGTACTCGAATCCACCCAAACTCCTAAGTAGCTGGCATCAGCGTACTCGAATCCACCCAAACTCCTAAGTAGCTGGGAAAGGCGTACTCGAATCCACCCAAACTCCTAAGTAGCCATTTAATACTTCAATCTTCCAAATCAACACAACCACACGAAACATGTACAAGTCTCTACATATTCATCTAAATAATAGTTTCTATGTCATAGCATGTACTCTCAAAATTCACAACTAGTGGCTCATCATTCATAATTTACAATTCAATCATGTTTCACAATTCAAGCATGGTTCACAATTTAAGCAAAAATTCACATTGACTTCATCACAAGCATGTCATAATTTACTTTAATCTCAATTAAGGGGTTCTACTACCCACATTAACATAGCATGCTTGCACATCATTATCTCAACGATTTCATCGTCACATATAACTCCATTCTCATACACTCATCATTTCAATTTGCTAACATTTACACAAACGGGTTTGGGTTCTCCGAATACCCTATTCTTACTTTGAACTAAAGTATTAAAGCTCTCATCATACACATAACTTAATCATATATTTATCTTTGTCAAATTTCACAAAATCTCTCATGTCACACCTTAGATCTTCAATCTCCACACATAAACTCATATATATAATTTCCGTTACTCTTTTCATTATTAAAGACATTACAACATATTTATTTTCATCACCTTAAACTAGCATGTTAACCCCATTATCATTATTTGAAAACTTGTACTTGAAATATGATGAAAACAAGTGAAATTTCACTTTTCTGGGGCAGGGGATCGATCCTCAGGGGTCTGGGATCGATCCTGCATTAAAACATTTCTTCCCGAGTGAAATTTTGCCCAGGGGATCGATCCTCAAGGGTCTGGGATCGATCCCACCATAAAATTTTACAGAAAACACATTTTCGCATCACGGGGATCGATCCTCTCATAGTGGGGATCGATCCCCACTTAATTTTTTCCAAAACAACAGCATTTTTCCCTTGGGGATCGATCCCCACAGCTCAGTTTCTGCAGAAAATGCAGAAATCGCATTTTTGCTCATCCTCACCCCAAAATCTCACACCCACTCAACCAAATCACTTAGAAATCATCATCCACACTCACATATACATGTAATCAGTACTCTAACTCCACATCTCAGAATCAAATGCAAAGAAAACATAAAATCTTACACATGCAAGCATTAAACTCAACATATAACCATCAAACCCATCATTCAAGCACTTAAACAAGCTCCATGCATCAGATTCATCAAGACACTCTAACATGCATCATGAAGCTCGAAAATTTGGGCTGACTTCAAGCAAAAATCAGAAGCAAAGAGGGTCTGAAATAGTGTAGAACATGCAAGGATGAGAAGGGTTGTTGTAACTCACCTTAATATTGAAGCAAAATGCAAGAAATGGTGATGGAGGAAGGCTGTTCTTGGCCCTCTCTTGTGCTGGCAGAGCTAAGGTGGTTGGAGGGGAAGGAGAGCTCTGGAAAATGGTGTGTTTTGATGAAAATGAAGTTGTGTTTGAAGGGGGGAAGCTGGCCGAGTGTTTAAAGGGGAAATGGGGTGTCTTGTTTAATTTTTTGTGTTGTTGTAGTGTTAAATGTCTCTAGGTGGTGAGTATGAGTATGTGTTTGAGTATGATTTTGAGTAAGAAATTGCAACTAAGTTCTATGGTGAGAGTTAAATAAATTTTGGAGAGCTCAGGGTCCTAAAAAGTTGCTCCGGTTGTGTTTAGGATCTAGCCCAGGCTCGCTCTCAGGTTACTCAAAAACTCACTAAACACTCAATTTTTAAAATACGAAAATGACATATGATCGTTATGAAAATTTCCTTAATATTATGAGACTCTCAATGAGTCTAAAATAATTATCTCATATTATTATTAATCTCACATTATATATATATATATAAAAAGGATTTTTCCTAAAAATCGTAAAATGCGAAATTTAATAATAATAGCTTTAAAATCATAATTTTCCAATATTGGTGAGAATATTTTCCAAATATTTTCCAAACACCAATTTGGGACTTAAATTTAAATATTAAGGTCTCAACCAAATTTTTATAACGATCATTACCCTCCTCAGGGGTTCTCTAACTCATACAATAATAATATTAAGTCTGCCTTGCTTCTCAGCAACTTAAATTATTATTATAATAACTTATAGCACATTCACAAAATTTTGACACATCAAACAAATGCATATATGTGTATATATATATATATATATATATTTATGCACCCATATATATATATATATATAACTTATTTTAAATCATAAGACATAAAATATGTTCCCTTACACATATATGAAATTTTATTTATTCTCACATAAGCACCTTAATATATCAAGCATGATTATATATATATATATATATATGCATGTCACTACTGCAATATATATATGTATAAATAAACTAAATACCGGTCTCTTACCTGAGTAAGGAAATTAAATTAAATCCAAACACACACACCACTCACTTTGGTTCCGTAAAATATATTTATCTCAGGCAACACCATATAGCTTGTTCCAACATTAAATATCAATCATCGTCAATCAAATAATTAATCTTAGCACCACGTTACCCATGTGCGCACTACACATGTGTATATACATATATTCTCCATAGAAAATACCTCATGAAATATCACCACATATATATATATATATACATAACTCTAAGCTCCGGACACCAAAATCCGCACCGGCGACAGAGAATACACAAAACAATAAGGTCCCGAATCACGAGTGTTACAAATCTACCCCCCTAAAAAGAAATTTCGTCCCGAAATTTCAAACCGTACCTTCAAAGAGGTGGGGGAACGGAACTTGTCTCGCATCTCAGACTCGAGTTCCCATGTATGGTCCTCCAAGGATCCTTTTCCCCAAGCAACCTTAACCATAGGAATCCCACTCCGGCGGGTTTGTTTCACCTTGCTATCCACAATCTTGGTCGCAGGAAGGTCCAGTGTCAGGTTGTCCTTTAACTCAACGATCTCTGGCTCTAATACATGCTCAGGCGAAGCCTGATACTTGCGTAGTTGAGAGACATGAAACACATCATAAAGGTTGGCCAAGTTTGGGGGAAGGGCTATCTGGTAGGCTGAGGGTCCTACTCTCTTTAGGATTTGAAAAGGCCCAATAAATCTAGGGTTGAGTTTTCGAGTTTTCAAGGTTCGCCCTATCCCAGCTGTAGGTACGACCCGCAGAAACACATGGTCGCCCTCTTGGAATTCCAGCTCACGTCGTCGTTTATCCGCATAACTCTTCTGCCGATCCTAGGCAGCCTTCATTTTATCCCTGACCATCCTGATCTTCTCGGTAGTCTGCTGCACCAAATCGGGTCCTAGCGATCTTTCCTCTCCGGATTCGTTCCAAATAAGCGGAGACTGGCACTCTCGGCCATAGAGAGCCTCGTAAGGCGCCATTCCGATGCTGGCATGGTGACTATTATTGTATGCAAACTCCACCAAAGGCAGGTGCGTATCCCAACTGCCTGGCATCTCCCGAACAACGGCCCGCAACATATCCTCAAGAGTCTGTATCGTCCGCTCCGACTGGCCGTCCGTCTGGGGGTGATACGCAGTGCTCAAACTCAGCTTAGTACCGAATGCACGTTGCAATGCTCCCCAAAACCTCGAGGTAAACCTTGAATCTCAGTCGGAGACGATCGATGTAGGTACACCGTGTAGGCGGATGATCCAGTCGACGTACAATTGGGCCTGTTTCTCCAACGGGTAACTCGTCCTTACTGGTAAAAAGTGTGCAGATTTGGTCAACCTGTCCACAATGACCCAAATTGCGTCGACTTTCCTCTGAGTCAGGGGTAACCCCGTCACGAAATCCATCGTGATGTGTTCCCATTTCCACTCCGGAATAGGAAGGGGGTTCAGAACTCTGGCTGGCTTCTGGTGTTCGGCCTTGATCCTCTGGCAAGTCAAGCATCTACTCAGCAATTTGTGCCACATCCTTCTTCAATCCAGGCCACCAAAAACGCTCCTTCAGGTCATTATACATCTTCGTCACCCCCGGATGTATAGTGAACTGGCTCTGGTGTGACTCCTGGAGTATGTCCTCACGCAAATTCTGGCCCTTAGGCACGCAAATCCGTCCATTGAATCTCCAAAGGTCGTCTGATCCCTGCTCAATTCCATGTATCTTGCCTTGGCGTACTGCTTCGATCATATCTTGAAATTCCCGGTCTTGTGGTTCCTTCTGGGCTTGCTCGATTCGTCGCTTGAATTCGCTGGTGATGACCAAATGTTAAAACTTGATACTCTTCGGTGTCAGGTCCATGCTGATATTCGTGTCCTCCAGTTGCTGCACTAGCTCCAACTCTTTCACCATCATCCAAGCCGCATGCAATGCCTTTCGACTTAACGCGTCGGCTACCACGTTAGCTTTCCCAGGGTGGTAGTGAAGCGTGAAATCGAAGTCCTTAAGGAACTCCATCCAGCGGCGTTGCCTCATGTTGAGCTCCTTTTGGTCAAATAGGTACTTGAGACTCTTGTGGTCTGAGAACACTTCAAACTTGGTTCCGAAAAGATGGTGTCTCCACATCTTCAGCGCCGATACAACGGCGGCTAACTCCAAATCGTGCGTCGGATAGTTCAGCTCATGCGGTCGAAGTTGCCGTGATCCGTAGGCTACCGGCCTACCTTGCTGCATCAAAACGAAACCTAACCCTCGTCCGGAAGCGTCACAGTACACTTCGAACGGTTGCTCGGGATCCGGAAGCGTCAATACCGGGGTTGAAGTCAGCCTCTTCTTCAACTCCTGAAAACTTTGCTCGCAAGCTTCATTCCACACGAGCGGAGCATTCTTCTTGGTAAGCTTTGTCATTGGGGCTAAAATCTGGGAAAACCCTTGAATAAATCTTCGATAGTACCCCGCGAGTCCTAAGAAACTCCGGATCTCAGTTGCCGTGGTTGGTCGCTCCCATTCCACCACTGCTCTCACCTTCGCTGGGTCCACTGCTATGCCTTCTTGAGATACCACATGCCCCAAGAATTGAACCTCTCTAAGCCAAAACTCGCACTTAGAGAGTTTGGCATACAGTCTCCGGTCGGCCAAAACGCTCAGAACCGTCTTCAAGTGCTCGGCATGTTCCTCCTCCGACTTTGAGTAGACCAAAATGTCGTCGATGAAGACCACCACAAACCGATCCAAGTATTCTTTGAACACCCGAATCCATAAAAACAGCAGGCGCATTTGTGAGTCCAAAAGACATCATTGTGAACTCAAAATGCCCATACCGCGATCTAAAGGCTGTCTTCGGGATGTCGGCTTCCCGAACTCGGATCTGATGGTATCCGGACCGTAGATATATCTTTGAAAACACGGTTGCTCCCCGCAGTTGGTCCATGAGGTCGTCGATCCGTGGCAAGGGATACTTGTTCTTGATAGTGACCTTGTTCAACTGCCGGTAGTCTATGCAAAGCCTCATCGTTCCGTCGTTCTTTCTCACAAACAATACAGGTGCTCCCCACGGCGATGCGCTTGGGCGTATGAATCGTTTCTCTAGCAATTCCTCCAACTGTGCCTTTAGCTCCTTAAGCTCGGCCGGGGCCATCCGATACGGGGCGGTGGAGATCGGTCCCGCTCCAGGGACTAAGTCGATCGAGAACTCCACTTCACGTTCTGGCGGAAACTCCGGTATCTCTTCGGGAAATACCTCCGGAAAGTCGCAAACCACTCGGATGTCCTCAATTCTCTGTTCTTTACCAACCGTAGCCGAGGCGAACGTGGCGAATTCCTGGGTATCCACTCTACAACTGTATAGGGACGTTTGGGAACTAGAGGAACCTTCTAAGTTATGAACCCTACTTTGGTCAAGTCTTTCTAGGTCATCGGGGAAAAGGACAGTGTTAGCTTCACAAACTAACATAACCCGATTCAATCTCAGCCAATCCATCCCTAGGATAATGTCTAGCCCAGTTAGGGGTATGCATATCAAATCAGCCCTAAAGGTTCTCCCTAACAACACAAAAGTGCACCCAAAAATCCATGATGAAGTATTAACATGTGAAGAAGTCGGGGTGGATACATGCAAAGTGTATGGTAGGGTAGTAACTGGCAACTTAAGTCTCTCAACGCATGTATTAGCTATAAAAGAATGCGATGCGCCAGAATCATATAAAACATATAAAACATCTCCGGACAACCTACACTCACCTCGGATCAGCCCTCCCGCTGCCCGGGCCTGTTCTGCCGTAACCGCGAACACACGAGCTTGACGCGGCTGCTGCTGGTTTCTTCCCTGAGGGCAGACCCTTGCATAGTGTCCCTCTGTCCACATGTGAAACAAGCTGGGCAGTCCCCATGATGCATTAAGCCGCATCGACCACAGCGGTCTGGTTGCTGCATAACTGGTGCTTGAGGCCTCGCTGCAGGCTCAGCAGGGCGAGCATGTTGAGGTCGCCTAGCCGCATTAGCTCTCGGCGGGGGCGGCGGCCTCCTGTTTTGTTGTTGCTGCCTCTGTTGCGGAGGGAAATGCTGCTGGGGTGGTTGAGGGCAGAATTGGGGCTGCCTCTGCGGTACCGGAACTCCGGGCCTCCCTTGGCGGTGGTGAAAACGAGGGTGGCGCCTCTGAGGGTGCCCGCCATTCTGAACGGGAGGCAAGGCCCTTTGTATCTGGCTCGGACCCGCCTCGTCAAACTTCCTCTTTTTCCCGGCCTCTCCCTCAGCCTCTATTCTCCGTTGGGAGCTCTGCTCTTGAGCTATGCACATGTTCACGAGCTCGGCATAAGTTCGGAGATTGCGGTTCACCATCCGCTCGTTCAAGTCTGGCCTCAGCCCTTGCTCGTATCTGATGCACTTCCATTCTTCATCCGGGTTCAGCCGGTAGGTGTGAGAGTAGCGGCACAGCCAATCGAACTTCGCGGTGTACTCCAGAATTGTCATGTCCCCTTGCACCAGCTCGAGGAACTCTTTGTCTTTCGCATCCCTCACTGTTCTGGGGAAGTACTTCTCGTAGAAGGCTGCTTTGAAGCCTTCCCAGGATAGTTCAGCCCCTGCGGGCTGCAGCACTGGCCGCACGACCTCCCACTAGGATTCAGCCTGGTCTTTCAGCTCCTGGGTGGCGAACTTTACCTTCTGCGCCTCAATCAGAGTTATGTCCTCGAAGATGCGCTCGATGCCTCGGACCCATCCATCAGCCAAGTCCGGGTCCAACTCTCCGCGGAAAACAGGGGGAGTCCTCTGCTTGAACTCCATATACCGGCGGGATTCCTCGCTCCCCGCCTACGGTTGTACACGCCCAGCTTCCATAGCCTGCGCCATCCTCACAGACGCTTCGGCTTGGGCTCTTATCGCTTGTATGGCCTCTTGGAGGTCAGGTGCATCCCGGTGTCGTCGTGGAGGCATCACGTTCAATCAATACCTGCACAACCAATGAGTTGATCAGGCTCATGTCAATGCAGATCATTGGAGAAGTAATGGCACAAACAACAGATAGATTCAAGGAACACAGGGTTTAAAGAATGACAGACTAAAGGAAGGAAGAAAGCTCAGTCCTCAGGCTCAATTGGACCGAACTACTATGATACCAAAAATGTAACATCCTAAATTATTAACTATGCCATGGACACAATTAACAACTTGCAATGTTACATAACACCCAAAAACCCCATGTTTTTTTTTTGAAACGTATACGTAAAATATATTTTCGCAAACCCCTGTATACAATAGTTCGATAGCGAGACTCAAAAGCCATGACCAATCAGATTCAGTAGCACGAATAGATAACCTGGATAAACGTCTAGAATAACAATAGAAATGCCAATAATATAATAAAGGCCTATGCAACAAATGACCGTGATATTAATATATAACGTATGCTTCAGAGTGGAAAATATAAAGGTTCGAGTGTATCAGGATCCTGTTTAATACATGCCGAAATATATATATAGGAGCTGACATGATCAAATGACAAGTCTAAAATCCTGGTCCGAATATACAAAAAGGACTCAGGTAAAACTGCAGTTCGTTAAGTACATATACATGTCAAGATGGTAAAATCCCACGCAGGGGTACAAAAAGGCTCCACGATATAACTTATCAACAAAAGATAAAGATGTCATAGGTTAGCTGCACATCGGTTGAAGGGGGTCACGGTCAGCGTCTCATCGACTAGCACTCCCGGCGTCCTTGCTCATGTCTGAGCCTGCTGCAGGAGAGGACACCTCTGACTCCACCAAGATGTAGTCGACATCTGGCCAGGCGTCTACTGATTCGTCACTCTGGTAGCCTCCGTCTTCCTCCGGGTCCGACTCGGCCGACTCCGAGGCAGGAGAAGGTGGCGGAGGTGGCGGTGGAGAGGCAGATGAACGGGCTAGCACTGGAGCTGGGGCAGGAGCAGGAGCAGGAACGGGACCAGGAGCAGGAGCAGGGTACCTCGCCATAAGCTATGGGATGAAGAAGCGATGCACCCCTGAGATGGTGGACGCGACAGTCACCGCACCAGTGGCCGGCGTGTAGCTTGACCAAGCGAAATCATAGGTCTCGTGGCGCGGCGGGGGCGGTGGGGGCTGGTCCATCTAGAATCGAATCATCAAGAAAAGAGAGCGTAAGACGAAGACGTCTTAGTGAGTTACGTTGAGCACATGGATCTACGTGCCCGATGTTATCGATTCTAGCTAGTCGAAGTAATACTTGTATCAAACAGAACTTATATTTTCTCAAAAACTCAAGTGCTTACTTTGACTAGATCAAACAACTTAACGATCCGTTTCTAAAGAGGAAATCTATGAGTCTTTCTAAGTTCTTGTAACACCCTGAAAATCGTGTTTAGTATGCGATCGAGTTATGAACGCGTTTGACGACGCGCGACAATAACGAGATTATAACGTTGTGATTAAATAATTATTTATGGTGTTCTGTCGGTACGAACTATGGTGAATTAAGGTATCGTAAAGAATTAATTATGATTAGTGATACTTGATATATGATGATGATAAAAACCAAATGGTTGTGGTGATGGATCAAGTGGAATTTTATGAAATTTATTTATGGCTGAATGGTATGATACTTGGACATAGTCAAGTATGTGCAAAGGTGAAATGTATGAAATCCTATATTATTTAGTGATGAATAATATAATAATGGTGTTGTCTATGATAGACATGTTCATGAGAAGTGGGGAATAAGAAACGGGATAATTATGTGACAACATATGTATATATGTAAGTGCATCTGTGTACATTTATGTGCCAAAGTGACTAGTGTATATATATATATGTAAATATACATTTGAATTTCTTTACTCATGATGAATAAAGGTGATATATATATATATTTAGAGTAATATATTTATGTATGATATATTAAATGTAGTGAGTACCAATGAGGATATATGCACGGATATATATATATATATATACATACATATATATATATATATATATATATACCTATATTCATGTTATGTAATTTAAATGAAATATATGTGCTAGGTGCTAGTACATGATAATCTAGGTTGCTTGTGGAGCAAGGCAAAACCTAGTATTATTATTTGTATGAGTTAATAGAACTACAGAGAGAGGCAATGATCGTTGTAAAATTCAATGAGATCTTAATATTTATTTCAAAAGAGTTCAAATTGGTGTTTAGAAAGTTAATTTGAAAATATTCTCACCAATATTGGAAAATTGTAATTTTAAAGCTATTATTATTAGATTTCGCATTTTTACGTTTTTCAGGAAAAAATCCTTTTAATATATAAATAATGCGAAATTAATAATATAGCGAGATAATTATTTTAGACTTATTGAGAGTCTCACAATATTAAGGAAATTTTCATAACGATCATATGTCATTTTCTTATTTTAAAAATTGAGTGTTTAGTGAGTTATTGAGTAACCTGAGAGAGAGCCTGAGCTAGATCCTAAACACAACCGGAGCAACTTTTTAGGACCCTGAGCTCTCCAAAAATTTAGTAAACTCTCACCACAGAACTTAGTTGCAATTTCTTACTCAAAATCATACTCAAACACATACTCTTACTCACCACCTAAATACATACGACTCAAAATTAACACCACAACACCCCCAAAAAGCCTACAATTCTCGGCCAAACCCCACCAAAGCCCCTACACACTCCCATTCTCTCATTTTTCAAACACACACACTTCACAACATTGCTCTAAGCTCCACCCTCACCCTTGAAGAGCCATTTTCGGCCAGCCACCAAGAGCCCAAGAGAAAGCCACCACCACCTCCATTTCTCTTGATTTTTCTTCTTTCCAAGGTGAGTTACCCTTCCTATCATCTTAATCTGATGTTTTCTCTTCATGCATGTGTGATTTGGTTGCTGTAGCTTGCTGAGATAGGGCCTAAATTTCGTGCATGTTTGGGAGCCACAAATCCATGGCTGAATGGCCATGTTTGAAGCTCATCTATGTACTTGCATGTTGTGTTGCTTGCATGCATGAGTGATTTTGATTTTCCATCTTGTTGGTGAGTTTAATCTTGAGTTATGAAGTTGTAGTGTGTGTATGTGAGTGTGGATGATGATTTTTAAGTGATTTGGAGGAGTGGGTATGAGTTTTGGGGTGAGAGGGGAGCAAAAACGCGATTTCTGCGTTTTCTGCAGAAACTGAGCTCTGGGGATCGATCCCCACCATTGGAGGATCGATCCCCACTCTAAGAGGATCGATCCCCGTGCTGCGAAAATGAGTTTTCTGTGAAAATTTAATGCAGGATCAATCCCAGACCCCTGAGGATCGATCCCCTGCACCAGAAAAGTAAAAATTCACCTGTTTTCATCCTATTTCAACTACAAGTTTTCAAATAATGATCATGGGGTTAACATGCTAGTTTAAGGTGATGAAAATAAGTATGTTGTAATGCTTTTAATCATAAAAAGAGAAATGGAAAATTATATATATATATATAAGTTTATGTGTGAAAATTGGAGATCTAAGGTGTAACATGAGAGATTTTGTGAAGTTTGACAAAGATAAATATAGGATTAAGTTGTGTGTATGAAAAGGTTTTGAGAACACTTGAAAATGCTTTTATGAAAGGATCATATGTCTTATGAACAAAAGTATTTGCCAAGCTTAAGTTATTTATAATGAGAATTGAGTTGAGTAGGTCTTGGCTTGGTACTTGATTTAAAAATAGGAAATGAGGCTTAGAAAAAGCATTTAACATATTCTGATTTGAAAGACTAAGATTTCGGGAATGGTGTGTTGTAACCTCTAGATCAAGTAAAGGCACGGATAAATAGCGAAGGGTAATTTAATGATGTTGAATACATGTATTATGTGCATGCTAAATTATACGGAAACCTGTAAAGTACATGTAACTAAGAAATCGATATATGTGCTTATGATTTTAAGAGTGCGAAGTTAAGAATGATTTGTATTTGTTTATGATGAAAAGGTGAAGGGTGACAAAAAAGGAATGTAATCGTATATTATGAAGTAAGAAGCTAAATTCCATACTGATGTGAAATGATACTGGAATGATAAATTGAATTGATACTCGTATGTGCTTGTATATTATGCCGGTATGCATTGGTTTTTGTGATAAAGCTCGTTGGTTGATGTGATATGCTACGTGTGGCTGATGTGTAGATGATTATGTGATGATAGTTGAGATAATGATGTGAAAATATGTTATCATTATATGCGACGTAGAACCTCTTAATTGAGATTGGTAATGCTTTATGAAATGAAGAAACGGGAAAAATGCTCATCACTTATGCGTTTGATTTCAAAGTGTATGTTTGCCGGAATAATTGTTTTAAAGATAGATTGTGAACATAGTTGAATACCAGATTGAGATGGTTGCTGTAATGATATGAGTATGCACCTATATATTGTTAAGAAAAGTGATGAGTTACGATTGGTGATGGGTTGGTTTCGTGGGAATGCCGGGTGAATCCTGAGGTACATGTCAGGAAGCTCCCGAGGAGTACCCCGGAAACACTAGAGGAAGTTTATTTGATATGATTGTGTACATAGATTTGGTTTCGTGGAGAATGCGGGGTAACTCCTGAAGTACATGCCAGGAAACTCCCGAAGAGTATCCCGAAGTAACTAGAGGTAGATTTAAATGTTATGGTTGGATTGAGTTTTAGTACCGCTCACCGAGGCGAAGAAAATAATCGGTTAGTGCCGCTCACCGAGGCGAAGAGAATGATCGGTTAGTGCCGCTCACCGAGGCGAAGTAAAAAATCGGCTACGACCGCTCACCGAGGCGAAGAGAATAATCGGTTAGTGCCGCTCACCGAGGCGAAAAGAACAATCGGTTTTTGATCGCTTGCCGAAGCGATGAGAATAATCGGTAGTGTTGCTCGTCGAAGTGAAGAGATTTAACGGGTGGATGTAGGATGAATGTTTGGATTGTTGATATGCTTGTGATGGTACGATCAGATGCCCGGGAAGTGAGTGTGCATTTGCTTTGAATGAGGGAACACGAGAACTTAGAGAGACCCTAGGTTCCCTTAGAAACGAATCAGTAAGATGTTTGAACCAGTCAAAGTAAGGACTCCGCCTTTTTAGAAAGTAAAGTACCGTTTTATACTCGAGTATTACTTTGACTGGCTAGAATCGATGTTTCGAGCACGTAGATCCGTGTGCTCTGTGTAACTCACTAAGACGACCATGTCTTACTCTTTTCTCTCTTGATGCTTCGATTTTAGATACGTATGGAGCAGCCGCCGCCGCTGCCCCTACCGCGCCGACTGACATATGACTTCGCGGTAGCGAGCTACAGGCCGTCGACCGGCGCCGTGACCATGGTCTCCACCGTATCCGGGGTCTATCGTTTCTTCATCCCGGAGCTCATGGCGAGATACCCCGCTCCTGTTCCTGATCCTGCACCCGCACCTGTCCTAACGCCCGCTCATCCGCCACCACTTCCAGTGCCCATACCCGCCCCGGAGTCGGATGAGTCAGACCCCGAGGAAGAGGGGTACGAGAGTGATGAGGCAGCCCCGCCCACCGACGAGGGCGAGCAGATGGAGGACGAGCCGGAGGTAATATCCCTAGCGGGAGGACCAGCATCGAGCGAGGAGAGTGATGGTTAACATCGGAGCCACGACCGAAAGATCGGCTTTGTAGCCGCCCCTTTTTATTTCTAGATATATATTTTGGTCTGTATATGTAGTTTTGGAGATTTTGTACCCCTGTGAGGGAGATAAACACTTCTTTGGTTTGTGTATATTTATTGGGCAGCTTTGCACTCCACTTGAGTCTACCTTGTACATCCGGACCAGGAGTTTACACTGTCCATTTTTGGGTTGTAGCAGCTCTTTTCATATTATATGGCATGTATTAAACAGAACCTCTAATATACTTAAATATTCTTATATTGCACTCCTACGCATATATTATGTATTTAATATTACTGCCATTGTTGTATGGGCCTCTATTATATTATTAGCAATTTCCATTATTACTCTAGATGCTTATCCAAGATATCTAATCGTGCTATTGAATCTGATGGGTCATGGCTTTCGAGTCTCGCTATCGATTTATCGTTTATATGGGTTACGAAAATATATTTTACATATACAAAAAAAAAACATGTGGTTTTTTGGTGTTATGTAACATTGCAAGTTGTTAATTATGTCCATGGCATAGTTAATAAATTGGGATGTTACATTTTTGGTATCAGAGCAGTTCGGTCCAATTGAGCCTGAGGACGGAGCTTCCTTCCTTCCTTTAGTTTGTCATTCTTTGAGCCCTGTTTTCCTTGAATCCATCTATTGTGTGTGCCATTACTTCTCCAATGATCTGCATTGACATGAGCCTGATCAACTCATTGGATGTGCAGGTATTGATTGAACGTAATGCCGCCACGACGACGCCGGGATGTCCCTTATACTCCTGACCTCCAAGAGGTCTTAGAAGCCATTAGGGTCCAAGATGAAGCGTCGGTCAGAATGGCGCAGGCCATGGAGGCCGGACGTGTACAACAACCAGCAGCAAGCGAAGAATCCCGTCGATACATGGAATTCAAGCAGCGGAACCCACCCACTTTCCACGGGGAACTGGACCCCGACCTGGCAGATGGATGGATAAGGGGTATTGAGCGCATTTTCGAGGATATTCCCCTGACCGAGGCGCAGAAAGTAAAATTTGCAACTCGCGAGTTGAAGGACCAGGCCGAATCTTGGTGGGAGGTCGTGCGACCGGTTCTACAGCCGACGGAGGATGGGATATACTGGGGAGGATTCAAAGCAGCATTCTATGAGAAGTACTTTCCCAGAATAGTGCGTGATGCCAAGGACAAGGAGTTTCTTGAGCTAGTGCAAGGGGACATGTCTATCTTGGAGTACACAGCGAAGTTTGACCGATTGTGCCGTCACTCCTACACCTACCAGCTGAATCCGGATGAGGAGTGGAAGTGTGTGAGGTATGAGCAGGGACTGAGGCCGGACTTGAATGAGAGGATGGTGAACCGTAACCTTCGAAACTATGCCGCCCTAGTGAATATGTGCATAGCACAGTAGCAAAGCTCTCAAAGGAGAGCCGAGGCCGAGCGGGAGGCCGGAAAAAGAAAGACGTTAGATGAGGCGGGGCCTAGCCGGACGCCGAGAGCCCAACCCCCCGTGTAGTTTGGTGAGCACCCACAAAGGCAACCCCCTCATTTCCCTAATCACCAGGGGCGATTTAGGGCGCAAGAGCCACCGAGGCAGCCCCAGTTCCGTCCCCAGCCACCCCAGCACCATCGTCATCAACAACAACAAGGACCACACCAACGGCGACCACGACCGTGGAGGAGGCCGCCACCTCCGCCAGGACATCATGCAGCAGAGCAACACCAACCTGCCCGTCCCGCGGATCCAGTGGCGAGGCCACCGGCCCAGTTTGTACGATACCCTCCCTGTGATAGATGCGGCAAGAGGCACCAGGGAGATTGCTCGATTTGTTTTTCTTGCGGACTGGCAGGGCATTTTGCAAGATCATTCCCTCAAGGAGGGAATCAACAACCGCAGCGTCATGCACACGTTTTTGCGGTTGATGCAGAGCAGGTGAGGGCGCCAGTGGAGCTGATCCAAGGTAAGCATAGGTTGTAAAAGGGTAATCTTATCTGTTTATATGATTCTGGTGTCACATTCGTTACGGCTAATACATGCATTGTTGGGTGTGCTTTTGAACTATTAGAGAGAGCAGGTGAGACCGATTTGATATGTATACCCTTGACCGGGCTAGATATTATCCTAAGCATGGTTTTGCTAAGGCTAAATCGGGTTATACTAGTTTGTGGATCTAAGACGATCCTTTTCCCTGACAACCTAGAAAGGCTAAGCCAGTGTAGAAACGATAACGTAGAATTCCATGTCTAGTTCCCACACGCCCACATGCAGTTGTAAGAGTGGATAACTAGGGACTTGCCCAGTTCGCCTTGACTGGGATTTGAAAGGAGTTAAGGATTGTGGACATCCGGGTGGTCTGCAATTCTCCGGAGGACAAGAAATTTCGAGGGATTGGCATGCCTAAGAGCCAAGGACTACGAGAGGACGTACTGCTGGAACTGCATCAACGTCATTTCAGGATACACCCGGGGGTGACTAAGACGTAAAATGACCTGAAAGAACAATTCTGGAGGCCAGGATTTAAGAGAGATGTAGTCCATTTTGTGGAAAGTGCCTTACCTGACAGAGGGTTAAAGCGGAGCACCCGAGACCAGTGGGCATTTTGGTTTCCCTCCGCATTCCAGAATGGAAATGAAAGCACTTCACGATGGACTTCTGTGACGAGATTACCCCTGACACAGAGGAAAAGTTGACGCAGTTTTGGGTCATTTTGGACAGATTTACCAAATCTGGCCACTTTTTGCGATGAGGATGAGTTACCCATGGGAGAAAATGACCCAAAGGAACTTAGACTGGATCACCCGCCTATACGGAGTGCCTACTCCGATTGTCTCCGACCGTAATTCAAGGTTTATACCCAGGTTTTAGGAAGCGTTGCCGCGAGATTTTCGGCACCAGGTTGAGTTGGGAGCACCGCGTGTCACCCTCAGGCGAACGACCAATCGAAACAGACCATACAGTTACAAACAATCTAACGCTCGGACTCCCCGCCACGAGGGTTGCGGATTGCAAAGTGAAACCGAATCGCCAAAAGGAGGTTCCTCTTATGAGAGTTGTTTGGAGAGATCATGCCAGGGAAGCTCCAGTTAGAGACGCGATAGGAGCATCCCTACCCCCTTCGGAGAAAACGATCGGAAATTTCGGGACAAAATTTCTTTTTAGGGGGGTAGATTTGTAACACCCTGAAAATCGTGTTTAGTATGCGATCGAGTTATGACCGCGTTTGACGACGCACGACAATAACGAGATTATAACGTTGTGATTAAATGATTATTTATGGTGTTCTGTCGGTACGAACTATGGTGAATTAAGGTATCGTAAAGAATTAATTATGATTAGTGATACTTGATATATGATGATGATAAAAACCAAATGGTTGTGGTGATGGATCAAGTGGAATTTTATGAAATTTATTTATGGTTGAATGGTATGATACTTGGACATAGTCAAGTATGTGCAAAGGTGAAATGTATGAAACCCTATATTATTTAGTGATGAACAATATAATAATGGTGTTGTCTATGATAGACATGTTCATGAGAAGTGGGGAATAAGAAACGGGATAATTATGTGACAACATATGTATATATGTAAGTGCATCTGTGTACATTTATGTGCCAAAGTGACTGGTGTATATATATATATGTAAATATACATTTGAATTTCTTTACTCATGATGAATAAAGGTGATATATATATATATATATATATATTTAGAGTAATATATTTATGTATGATATATTAAATGTAGTGAGTACCAATGAGGATATATGCACGGATATATATATATATATATACCTGTATTCATGTTATGTAATTTAAATGAAATATATGTGCTAGGTGCTAGTACATGATAATCTAGGTTGCTTGTGGAGCAAGGCAAAACCTAGTATTATTATTTGTATGAGTTAATAGAACTACAGAGAGAGGCAATGATCGTTGTAAAATTTAATGAGATCTCAATATTTATTTCAAAAGAGTTCAAATTGGTGTTTAGAAAGTTAATTTGAAAATATTCTCACCAATATTGGAAAATTGTGATTTTAAAGCTATTATTATTAGATTTCGCATTTTTACGTTTTTCAGGAAAAAAATCCTTTTAATATATAAATAATGCGAAATTAATAATATAGCGAGATAATTATTTTAGACTTATTGAGAGTCTCACAATATTAAGGAAATTTTCATAACGATCATATGTCATTTTCTTATTTTAAAAATTGAGTGTTTAGTGAGTTATTGAGTAACCTGAGAGAGAGCCTGAGCTAGATCCTAAACACAACCGGAGCAACTTTTTAGGACCCTGAGCTCTCCAAAAATTTAGTAAACTCTCACCATAGAACTTAGTTGCACTTTCTTACTCAAAATCATACTCAAACACGTACTCTTACTCACCACCTAAATACATACAACTCAAAATTAACACCACAACACCCCCAAAAGGCCTATAATTCTCGGCCAAACCCCACCAAAGCCCCTACACACTCCCATTCTCTCGTTTTTCAAACACACACACTTCAGAACATTGCTCTAAGCTCCACCCTCACCCTTGAAGAGCCATTTTCGGCCAGCCACCAAGAGCCCAAGAGAAAGCCACCACCACCTCCATTTCTATTGATTTTTCTTCTTTCCAAGGTGAGTTACCCTTCCTATCATCTTAATCTGATGTTTTCTCTTCATGCATGTGTGATTTGGTTGCTGTAGCTTGCTGAGATAGGGCCTAAATTTCGTGCATGTTTGGGAGCCACAAATCCATGGCTGAATGGCCATGTTTGAAGCTCATCTATGTACTTGCATGTTGTGTTGCTTGCATGCATGAGTGATTTTGATTTTCCATCTTGTTGGTGAGTTTAATCTTGAGTTCTAAAGTTGTAGTGTGTGTATGTGAGTGTGGATGATGATTTTTAAGTGATTTGGAGGAGTGGGTATGAGTTTTGGGGTGAGAGGGGAGCAAAAACGCGATTTCTGCGTTTTCTGCAGAAACGGAGTTGTGGGGATCGATCCCCACCATTGGAGGATCGATCCCCAAGTGTAAAATGCTGCTGGTTTGTGAAAATTTAAGTGGGGATCGATCCCCACTTTGAGAGGATCGATCCCCGTGCTGCGAAAATGAGTTTTCTGTGAAAATGTAAGGGGGGATCGATCCCAGACCCCTGAGGATCAATCCCCTGGGCAAAATTTCACCCGGAAGGAAAGGTTTTAATGCAGGATCGATCCCTGACCCCTGAGGATCGATCCCCTGCACCAGAAAAGTAAAAATTCGCCTGTTTTCATCCTATTTCAACTACAAGTTTTCAAATAATGATCATGGGGTTAACATGCTAGTTTAAGGTGATGAAAATAAGTATGTTGTAATGCTTTTAATCATTAAAAGAGAAATGGAATATATATATATATATATAGGTTTATGTGTGAAGATTGGAGATCTAAGGTGTGACATGAGAGATTTTGTGAAGTTTGACAAAGATAAATATAGGATTAAGTTGTGTGTATGAAAAGGTTTTGAGAACACTTGAAAATGCTTTTATGAAAGGATCATATGTCTTATGAACAAAAGTATTTGCCAAGCTTAAGTTATTTATAATGAGAATTGAGTTGAGTAGGTCTTGGCTTGGTACTTGATTTAAAAATAGGAAATGAGGCTTAGAAAAAGCATTTAACATATTATGATTTGAAAGACTAAGATTTCGGGAATGGTGTGTGGTAACCTCTAGATCAAGTAAAGGCACATATAAATAGCGAAGGGAAATTTAATGATGTTGAATACATGTATTATGTGCATGCTAAATTATACGGGAACTTGTAAAGTACATGTATTATGTGCATGCATTGATTTTTGTGATAAAGCTCGTTGGTTGAGGTGATATGCTACATGTGGCTGATGTGTAGATGATTATGTGATGATAGTTGAGATAATGATGTGAAAATATGTTATAATTATATACGACGTAGAACCTCTTAATTGAGATTGGTAATGCTTTATGAAATGAAGAAACGGGAAAAATGCCCATCACTTATGCGTTTGATTTCAAAGTGTATGTTTGCCGGAATAATTGTTTTAAAGATAGATTGTGAACATAGTTGAATACCAGATTGAGATGGTTGCTGTAATGATATGAGTATGCACCTATATATTGTTAAGAAAAGTGATGAGTTACGATTGGTGATGGGTTGGTTTCGTGGGAATGCCGGGTGAATCCTGAGGTACATGCCAGGAAGCTCCCGAGGAGTACCCTGGAAACACTAGAGGAAGTTTATTTGATATGATTGTGTACATAGATTTGGTTTCGTGGAGAATGCCGGGTAACTCCTGAAGTACATGCTAGGAAACTCCCGAAGAGTATCCCGAAGTAACTAGAGGTAGATTTAAATGTTATGGTTGGATTGAGTTTTAGTACCGCTCACCGAGGCGAAGAGAATAATCGGTTAGTGCCGCTCACCGAGACGAAGAGAATGATCGGTTAGTGCCGCTCACCGAGGCGAAGAGAAAAATCGGCTACGACCGCTCACCGAGGCGAAGAGAATAATCGGTTAGTACCGCTCACCGAGGCGAAGAGAATAATCGGTTAGTACCGCTCACCGAGGAGAAGAGAATAATCGGTTAGTACCGCTCACCGAGGCGGAGAGAATAATTGGTTAGTGCCGCTCACCAAGGCGAAGAGAACAATTGGTTTTTGACCGCTTGCCGAAGCGATGAGAATAATCGGTAGTGTTGCTCGTCGAAGTGAAGAGATTTAACAGGTGGATGTAGGATGAATGTTTGGATTGTTGATATGCTTGTGATGGTACGATCAGATGCCCGGGAAGTGAGTGTGCATTCGCTTTGAATGAGGGAACACGAGAACTTAGAGAGACCCTAGGTTCCCTTAGAAACGGATCAGTAAGATGTTTGAACAAGTCAAAGTAAGGACTCCGCCTTTTTAGAAAGTAAAGTACCGTTTTATACCCGAGTATTACTTTGACTGGCTAGAATCGATGTTTCGAGCACGTAGATCCGTGTGCTCTGTGTAACTCACTAAGACGACCCCGTCTTACTCTTTTCTCTCTTGATGCTTCGATTCTAGATACGTATGGAGCAGCCGCCGCCGCTGCCCCTGCCGCGCCGACTGACATATGACTTCGCGGTAGCGAGCTATAGGCCGTCGACCGGCGCCGTGACCATGGTCTCCACCGTATCCGGGGTATATCGTTTCTTCATCCCGGAGCTCATGGCGAGATACCCCGCTCCTGTTCCTGATCCTGCACCCGCACCTGTCCTAGCGCCCGCTCATCCGCCAACAGTTCCAGTGCCCATACCCGCCCCGGAGTCGGATGAGTCAGACCCCGAGGAGGAGGGGTACGAGAGTGATGAGGCAGCCCCGCCCACCGACGAGGGCGAGCAGATGGAGGACGAGCCGGAGGTAATATCCCTAGCGGGAGGACCAGCATCGAGCGAGGAGAGTGATGGTTAACATCGGATGGAAGACATCGGAGCCATGACCGGAAGATCGGCTTTGTAGCCGCCCCTTTTTATTTCTAAATATATATTTTGGTCTGTATATGTGGTTCTGGAGCTTTTGTACCCCTGTGAGGGAGATAAACACTTCTTTGGTTTGTGTATATTTATTGGGCAGCTTTGCACTCCACCTGAGTCTCCTTGTACATCCGGACCAGGACTTTACACTGTCCATTTTTGGGTTGTAGTAGCTCTTTTCATATTATATGGCATGTATTAAACAGAACCTCTAATATACTTAAATATTCTTATATTGCACTCCTACGCATATATTATGTATTTAATATTACGGCCATTGTTGTATGGGCCTCTATTATATTATTAGCAATTTCCATTATTACTCTAGATGCTTATCCAGGATATCTAATCGTGCTATTGAATCTGATGGGTCATGGCTTTCGAGTCTCGCTATCGATTTATCGTTTATATGGGTTACGAAAATATATTTTACATATACAAAAAAAAAACATGTGGTTTTTGGGTGTTATGTAACATTCCAAGTTGTTAATTATGTCCATGGCATAGTTAATAAATTGGGATGTTACAGTTCTCGCGGTTCCCTCAATATACAATTAATGCTCACCCCTCTCACATATCATTACAGCCGACCAAAATCAGTTTCGTACTTGTGGTAATCACCACATCAAATTCTAACAGCAATTATACATAATATGCAACAAGCCAGCACTTTCACATTATTTCATATTATTAAAACGTGCATGAGAGCACTTCAAATTAACATATCAAACTTCGAGGCGTATCCGAATACACCCACCTCCTAGATACCCTCCAATGACATATTCGAATACACCCACCTCCTAAATAGCCAAACTCGGCATACTCGAATCCACCCAAACTCCTAAGTAGCCGACATCAGCGTACTCGAATCCACCCAAACTCCTAAGTAGCTGGCATCAGCGTACTCGAATCCACCCAAACTCCTAAGTAGCTGGGAAAGGCGTACTCGAATCCACCCAAACTCCTAAGTAGCCATTTAATACTTCAATCTTCCAAATCAACACAACCACACGAAACATGTACAAGTCTCTACATATTAATCTAAATAATAGTTTCTATGTCATAACATGTACTCTCAAAATTCACAACTAGTGGCTCATCATTCATAATTTACAATTCAATCATGTTTCACAATTCAAGCATGGTTCACAATTTAAGCAAAAATTCACCTTCACTTCATCACAAGCATGCCATAATTTACTTTAATCTCAATTAAGGGGTTCTACAACCCACATTAACATAGCATGCTTGCACATCATTATCTCAACGATTTCATCGTCACATATAACTCCATTCTCATACACTCATCATTTCAATTTCCTAACATTTACACAAACGGGTTTGGGTTCTCCGAATACCCCATTCTTACTTTGAACTAAAGTATTAAAGCTCTCATCATACACATAACTTAATCATATATTTATCTTTGTCAAATTTCACAAAATCTCTCATGCACACCTTAGATCTTCAATCTCCACACATAAACTCATATATATAATTTCCGTTACTCTTTTCATGATTAAAGACATTACAACATATTTATTTTCATCACCTTAAACTAGCATGTTAACCCCATTATCATTATTTGAAAACTTGTACTTGAAATAGGATGAAAACAAGTGAAATTTCACTTTTCTGGTGCAAGGGATCGATCCTCAGGGGTCTGGGATCGATCCTGCATTAAAACGTTTCTTCCCGGGTGAAATTTTGCCCAGGGGATCGATCCTCAAGGGTCTGGGATCGATCCCCCCATAAAATTTTACAGAAAACACATTTTCGCAGCACGGGGATCGATCCTCTCATAGTGGGGATCGATCCCCACTTAAATTTTTCCAAAACAGCAGCATTTTTCCCTTAGGGATCGATCCTCCAACGGTGGGGATCGATCCCCACAGCTCAGTTTCTGCAGAAAATGCAGAAATCGCATTTTTGCGCATCCTCACCCCAAAATCTCACACCCACTCAACCAAATCACTTAGAAATCATCATCCACACTCACATATACATGTAATCAGTACTCTAACTCCACATCTCAGAATCAAATGCAAAGAAAACATAAAATCTTACACATGCAAGCATTAAACTCAACATATAACCATCAAACCCATCATGCAAGCACTTAAACAAGCTCCATGCATCAGATTCATCAAGACACTCTAACATGCATCATGAAGCTCGAAAATTTGGGCTGACTTCAAGCAAAAATCAGAAGCAAAGAGGGTCTGAAATAGTGTAGAACATGCAAGGATGAGAAGGGTTGTTGTAACTCACCTTAATATTGAAGCAAAATGCAAGAAATGGTGATGGAGGAAGGCTGTTCTTGGCTCTCTCTTGTGCTGGCCGAGCTAAGGTGGTTGGAGGGGAAGGAGAGCTCTGGAAAATGGTGTGTTTTGATGAAAATGAAGTTGTGTTTGAAGGGGGGAAGCTGGTCGAGTGTTTAAAGGGGAAATGGGGTGTCTTGTTTAATTTTTTGTGTTGTTGTAGTGTTAAATGTCTCTAGGTGGTGAGTATGAGTATGTGTTTGAGTATGATTTTGAGTAAGAAATTGCAACTAAGTTCTATGGTGAGAGTTAAATAAATTTTGGAGAGCTCAGGGTCCTAAAAAGTTGCTCCGGTTGTGTTTAGGATCTAGCTCAGGCTCGCTCTCAGGTTACTCAAAAACTCACTAAATACTCAATTTTTAAAATACGAAAATGTCATATGATCGTTATGAAAATTTCCTTAATATTATGAGACTCTCAATGAGTCTAAAATAATTATCTCATATTATTATTAATCTCACATTATATATATATATAAAAAGAGGATATTTCCTAAAAATCGTAAAATGCGAAATTTAATAATAATAGCTTTAAAATCATAATTTTCCAATATTGGTGAGAATATTTTCCAAATATTTTCCAAACACCAATTTGGGACTTAAATTTAAATATTAAGGTCTCAACCAAATTTTTATAACGATCATCACCCTTCTCAGGGGTTCTCTAACTCATTCAATAATAATATTAAGTCTGCCTTGCTTCTCAGCAACTTAAATTATTATTATAATAACTTATAGCACATTCACAAAATTTTGCCACATCAAACAAATGCATATATATATATATATATATATATATATATTTATGCACCCATATACATATACATATATATAATCATGCTTGATATATTAAGGTGCTTATGTGAGAATAAATAAAATTTCATATATGTGTCTTATGATTTAAAATAAGTTGTATATATATATATATATATGCATGTCACTACTGCAATATATATATATAAATAAACTAAATACCGGTCTCTTCCCTGAGTAAGGAAATTAAATTAAATCCAAACACACACACCACTCACTTTGGTTCCGTAAAATATATTTATCTCAGGCAACACCATATAGCTTGTTCCAACATTAAATATCAATCATCATCAATCAAATAATTAATCTTAGCACCACGTTACCCATATGCGCACTACACATGTGTATAAACATATATTCGCCATAGAAAACACCTCATGAAATATCACCACACACATATATATATATATATATATATATATACACACACATAACTCTAAGCTCCGGGCACCAAAATATGCACCGGCAACAGAGAATACACAAAACAATAAGGTCCCGAATCACGGGTGTTACATTAATCAGTGAGATCTCACATTTAGTTTCATTTTCAACAATCTTAAAAGCCAATCACATTAATCTAATTAAAAAGACTAATCAGCCAATTAATTAATCATTACCAATTCCTAATATGTCATGCATCAATTAATCAATTAATACATAAACACATGCCAATGAATTGGCCCAACTCAATCGAGTAAGCCAAGACAAAGGGGTTAACACACAATTTAAGATCTCAAATTATATGCCGTGGTTTTGATAATGAAAAGTTATGCAAGATTAAGAACCAAGCCTCAAATTACCCCAATGATGTTCACACCCTCATAAACCACCAAGAGACTTAGTTACTCATGGAGGAAATAAAATGGCAGAAAATAAATTGGAATTAAAGACAAAGATGAAATGAAGAAATTAAACAACTTGAACAATGAAGAGTAAAGTAAAGAAAATAAATGCAAATTGGAAAGATAGAAAAACGAATAACTGAATTAATTAAAAGAAGTAGTCTTGAGTATTGCTCCCTTAGCCATTTATGACAACCTTCATACAACTAGTCTTGAGTATTGCTCCCTTAGCCATTCCTTGTGAGAGACAACCTAGGTTTCCACTACACTATATTAGGGGAACAATTGGTTTTATAAATAATAAATTTGTGGGAGTTTCGACGCTTACATCAAGGGTGTGTGTGTGTGTTTCTATGGGTGAAGAAGAGAGAATGAGAGGGGTAGTGTAGTTGTAGGTGGGTTTGGGGTCAAAATGTAATTTTAAGAAGTTATGGGGTGTGAGTGGGATTTAAGGTGAGGGGTTTTAATGAAATATCCTATAAGTTAGGGAATCTATGTGCAATTTTATAAAACTTATGAAATTTTCCAAAATCATTTATTTCACTCCCAAAACCCAGTTTAACAAATTTTCACATATAAAACACGTGTTGACACCCATGAAAGACATTTTCTAATTTTAACAAAAAAAACATAATATAGGTACTGTTAATCCACATAATTACTTAAAATCACTTTCACTAAACTGTAAAAACACTCTAATGCCTTAGATCATATATGCAATTACCTATTCACTCATACATACAAAACACGTACAGTTCACATACCAAACAATACATCAAGTTCACCTAGGCATACAATACACATAAAAATCAATTATGTTCTAACCAATACCAATTATCGCTAATTACTCTTAATTCAGACATAATTGAAATTTGGGGCCTTACACCCCTAGTTTCCACTTGTTATAATTTCGAAACAAATTCCCACGTATTTTCAATATAATATATTTTAAAAAGTTAACATATGTTGTGATGTTCAAGAGTGACACTCGAATAATTAGTTCGAAATGACTATAGCATTGATAAGTGTGAAATTCAATATAGTTTTTACCTCTGTACTTGATATATTTGTTCATGTTCTTGCCTCATTATCCATGCATTAGATAGTTTTAATGATATTTCCACTTTGAACACATTGTAAATAAATTGTATATAATGCCTGAAATATATGTTAATTTTGGTTTTGTAAAATATTAAATAAGAGTTGTTATGTTTTTCATTTCAGGAACCAAATTGGAGGAAGAATAAGCATGGAAGCAAGCAAGGAACACTTAGAACAAATTCTGTCCAGGAAAGCAACGCTCGCTAGCGACAATATCACAGCCTCTAGCGAGAACCCATCATACAGCCGCTAGCGGCCACTGCGGATCAAAATCCCAACCCGCGTCGCGCCTCGGCCCAATCTCCCCTAAGCCCAGCAAGCACTCGCTAGCGCCTATCTTGCATCCGCTAGCGCATGGGCCGTCGCTAGCGTGGGTCATTTATCCGCTAGCGACCAATATCGCAGAAAACAACAACATTTAGTGGAGCTGTCATTTTCAAGTTTGGCTCTTCTGATCCTTCCAACCCATGATCCCTTGATACAAGGGAGCTCCAGAAGCTTGTCTGCAATCATTCTAGCCTCCCCAATCATTCAGCCACCAATAGTGTAGTCAGAGAAGGTCTCACCCCTCTCTAAAATCCCAAGAACACTTTCAACCTTCTTTCACAATCAACCTCCATTCTGATCATGCTGGCACGAATCTTCTGGTATTGTTGTTGTAATTTACGTTATGGAAGAGTAAACTTTTCAGTTCTGGTGTTTGTAATTGAATTCTTGCATGATGGAGTTTTGAGATAAATAAAATTCATGTGTTCTTCATGTATGAACTTGAGTTCTTGTACTTTGGTTTTAATCCATTTATGTTGAGGATGATTTTCTGATATATGGTGGATGATCAGAACGTGTATGATTCAAGGTTTATTGATTTGTTGCATGTTTTGACTTGTTTAATTGAGAAGTTAATGAATTGGTTTATGAATTCATTAATAAGATCAGATTATACATGGTTAAATGTGTAAAATGGTTAGTTCAGTGGTTAAAAGTGAGTAATATGTTTGTATGATCACCTTTAATCAAGATCATAATCATAAAACTGAACTAAACACTCTTGTTTCATGCATGTTTCATGGTTTTATGAGTCAATGATGGATGAATTCATGCAAATCTTCTTTATAAACACTAGAACACTTTTGTAATTGAAATTTTCAGCACCTTTAATTTCTGTGCTTACACAAAAATCACCTTCAAAACTAACAAAAACTACTAGTAGTTTCCTCAAGAGACGACTTTGGGTTAGTTTACCACTATCTCGTGTGTAAGCTAAATCAACTCTTTGTTTTCCCGTTGAACAAATGATTTACTAAATTGATCGGAACTTGGAGAGGTAACGACACTCCGGGTTGTTGTTGTCAAGCATGGAGGATTAATTATTAGGGTGTTACATCTTGCCTTAGAAACCTCTAAGGTCTTTCTACCTCAAACATCATAGGACTTTCACTACATTCAAACTGAAGGACTTTCACTGCCTCACAAACCGTGGACTTTCCTTGTCTTTGAACTCGAAAGACTTTTACAAGTTCTTCAAAAGGTTTAAAAGAACCAAGCTACCAAGCCCTTAGACGCATTTAAGATTGACTCTTGATAGACTCCTAGAACGTAACTTTCCTAAGCAAGAATATACAAATAAAACTCTAGAAGGTTTTAAGCAACTATCTCAATTTCTAAGCACGTCCTCTTTACAAGTTTTGAAAAATTATAAGTTACAAGTCTAAGGTGAATTTGACAGCATTTTTGCACAGTTTTTCTCTTGATTTTTCGATATTGATTTTATTGTAGTCATCTTGTATTTATTGGCATTGGTACCACATGTGTAACATTAGATTTTCCCTTGCTGTGGCTTTGTGCTGACTTAACATTCTTAAATGGCTTCTCCTTTCTCAGTGCGAAATAAGGAGCTTTTTCAAAGTGTGTACAATACACACTTCCCCCAAAACTCTTCCTTCACACTTCTTAATACTCTTAGAAACAACCCTTGAGAAATTGATCCTTGACACGGTCGTTGTAACACCCTGACTTTCAATTAGGTCTTGGTTAAGGGTAATTAGTGATAATTGACCTTGATTAGGACTTAATTGATTTATATGTGATTATTATTATTATGTTTATGTGTTGTTGGTGAATTATTTGATATATGTGTTTTTCGTGATATATGTGCTTTATGAGATTGAATTAATTATTGATGTATGTTACATGAATTATGTGTCAAGTATATGTTTTAAAGTTGTCTTAATCATGTATGAGGATAGATGGGTTATATGAGAGGTTATTGTATGAGTTTTTCGGATTTCAGAGTGTTTAAAAGTTGTTTTGGGGCCCAGTAATCGATTACATCGGGTCTGTAATTGATTACGAGTTGTAGATTTCAAAATTTGAGTATTTTTGAAGTGTTGTAATCGACTACCATATTGTTGTAATCGATTACACAGTACAAACCTCGTTTTTATTTCGCATTTTATTGTGTTTTGGTCCCCCCAACCCATCTTTTTAGTATTGCAATGATGCCCCTCCGTCTCAAAACCCTAAGACCCATTACAAATACTATCTTTAAGCCTTTCTTCACCATTGTTGCCTCCATCATTCCATCTCATACTCAAGCTCTTAAATCATAGCCATTCCACACCATCATTCTCTCTCAATCCTTACCCAATCACAAAGTTAACCACATATTCAAGATCACCCTACCAAACTCTAGAAGACTATCGATTGCTTTCTTGTCAATGGACCTTTCATTCCATTACTTCGTTCGTTAGGCTTGTTTGGGAGGGAGAAAAGCCAAGAGAGACAAAGAAAAATGGCATAGTAGATTAGCTTTGGCGGTTTTAGGTATGCCTACTAGTATACGATTATGTGAATTGTATGATTGTTTTACCATTTGAATTATTGTAAACTCGTTTTTCCCGTTAGGGTTCATGAAAGGGTTACGTTTTATTGAATGATTTTCAAACAAAATACGTTTTTACCGATTGAAAGATGTTTAGAAAGGTTTTTCACCGATTGATTAACATGTTCTTTTATTTTCTATCAATTGGAAAGGTTCTAGATCAAGTTTTAGCCATTGACTTATGAAAAACGTGTTTTTGAAACCCTAGAATCTGATTTCCTGCGATCGTAATTGATTACAACGAGTTCATAATCGATTACGACCTAAGAATTTCCAATCGTGAGAAAACAAAGACTGTTAATCGGTTACAGGGGTTCTGTAATCAATTACAACACTGTAATTTGTTAATGTAATTCCTCATTTGGTTTTGATAATAACAAAACTCATGTAACTTTGTGAGTTGTATTGAGAAGCTATAGTATAAATGATTGTAATAGGATGAGAAAGCTTCTTTGTATTGAGAAACCACTGTGATGAAGTAAGTGAGAGATGTTTCATGTATTGTATTAACACATTTGTAATATTTGTAATAGAAGCATAGTTAATAGGATTAGTTGTGTATTAGGATTATATAATGTATAATCTTTGTAATACATATGAGAAAGTCTAGAGAAGAATTTCAGAAGCTGGAAGACTTTTAGAAGAAGAAAGGAGAATCAGAAAGCTATAGAGGAAGGTCCAGAAACTGAATGAGTTTCTGAAACATGTCCAGAAAGTTACTTAGAAACTTAATGAGTTTCTGATTAAGAAAACCACAATAAGAATTATGTTAAATGTTGATTTTTATATTCTGATATGTATTATGTTTAGTGCATATGTATGTAAATCAGGAAGTTGTATTTTGCATATGTTAGAAAAGGGAATTAGTTGAAATGTTAGCTTTCCCGCCAAGAAAAAGAGCTGTTGATAACGCGGTTTTTACCAATATTTTATACCCTTAATTTGGATGATTGTATGCAATTCTTAGCTCTATTTTGGCCTCTTATTGTATTTAATTCAACTTGAGATTAATCTGAGCTTAATAGAAATAAAGGCTAAAATAACAAGTTTTATGATGTTTTTACAATTCAAGGATGACCTTTGCACTTGATCTTGGATATTTCGTATTTTTAGTGCAGGTCACAGGTATTATTGGAGCTGTAGACATCAGGAACTGAGCAAGAAGCGGAGCAGTGGATTTCAGAGCAAGCATCGAGCGCTCCAGCGCCTGTAGCGCGCGTGGCTCACTTAAACCAGTCACGTGCACAACGCTGGCGCTCCAGCGCCCGTAGCGCGCCCCAGCGCCGCGCCGCAACTCTGTCACAGCAGAAACCCTATCTGCACGAGTTGGAGGCCTAATTAGCTAGGGTTTGGAGGCTGCTCATTCTATTTAAAGAAGGCTAATGCATAAGAAAACACATCACTTCTTCAACCACTTATTTTCTTTTCCTAGTTAGAGTTATTTGTCTTTCCATTAGGATTTCCATCTTTCCTAGTTTAGCTCTAGCTCCATCTTTTACATTTCAAACGTTATTCGTCCAGCCCTTTTTGGGTTTTGTAAGTTACTCTTTCTCAATAATATAGTTATTCGTTTTTCTATCTTGCCAACTTGCATTTAATTTCTTTTTAATTCTTGCCCTTTAATTCATTGCCATGAGTAGCTAATTTTCTAGGTGGTTTATGAGGGTGTGAACATCATTGGGGTAAAGTGAGGCTTTGTTCCTAATCTTGCATAAGTTTTCATTATTAAACCTTGACATATGATTTGAGATCTTAAATTGTGTGTTCAATCCTTTGTCTTGGCTAACTCGATTGAGTTAGGCTAATTCATTGGCATATGTTTATGTGTTAGTTGATTAATTGATGCATGACATATTAGGATTTGGTAATGAGTAATTAATTGGCTGATTAGTCTCTTTAATTAGATTAATGTGATTGGCTTTAATAATTGTTGAAAGTGGAACTAAAGGTGAGATCTCACTAATTAATCCCATTCTAGGCAATTAATCATTAGAATCACAACAAAGGAGTTAGATCTAACTCCGGCGTAATTAATCAACTCATGCATTCTTTTGTAGCCGATGATAACACCCTAATGAATGTTCCACCCCCATAAACCGTTGCTTTTATTATTTTCTTTTTAATTCCAAATTAATTATCTTGCACTCAAAAAAACCCCCAATTATGACAAACCGTCAGACAACTAGTCTTGTGTATTACTCTCTTAGCCATTCCTTGTGAGAGACGACCCTGGTTTCCACTAAACTATATTAGGGGAACTTGGTTTTAAAAATAATTAAATTTATGAGTGTTATGACGCACCCATCAGCTGTTAATGACAGTTGTGTACATTTTCAATTTGAAAGAGCTCTCTATAAATAGAGTGTCTCGAGTTGTATTTGAAGAGAGAATACAGATAGATGAGATAGCACAGAAAGAAAAATCAGAGTGATAAGAAAAATCATCTGAGAGAAAAGAAAGAGCTGAAAAGAAAGAGAAATCTGAGAGAGAAACTCAGATACATTTTGAGAAAGAAAAGAAAAGAGCTGTGATCTAAGAAGGAAAAAGAAATAGAAAGAAAGGCTCAAGAAAGGAAGATCAGAATAAAGTTTTGATTCAATTGTGAAGGTTGAAAGAGAGAAGAAATTTCTGAAGTTAAAGATTTCAGAAGTTGATCAAACTCAAAGAGTTTGAGGTTTAGAGAAACCGGATCAGAAGATAATTGAAGTCAATTTCTCAAGGAAGTCGTTCATAGAAAGGGTGATCAGAAGTAAGGTTCTGAAAAGTCCTTGGTGTGATTCAAGGCAGGGAAATCTTTCCAGAGGGGATATCTGGGGAGTGGAAAATCTTTAGAAGGGGATATTCTAGAGTGTCGAACCTGAGAAGGTTGCCAAATATATCTTTGTATTGATACCTGTACTTTCTGGTGCATTTCTAGTGGAACTCAGTCCTTGAAAGATTGAAGAACTGGATGTAGGCATAATTGGCCGAATTAGTATAAAATTGGTCCAATCTCTCTAACTTTTCACTACTTGCATTAATCGTTTTAATTGCTAAGAAACTGTGCATTATAATATGATATTTTTTTATTTCTGATTGAATATCTCAAGAACAAACTTGAAACAACAATCTGAAAGTTAAAGAAACTAAACCGGGTATGAACGTTCTGATTTCCCCATACGTCCTCCTGACGCTTCCTCTTGGCCAGCTCTTGCTCCGCCACCGCTTTCCTCTGTGCACCTTCTTCCTGGGCCAGGCATCTATTGACTAAGGTGGTGTAGTTCATGATGTTGTGTGAAACCATTTTGTCATAGAGGTCCGGCTTCAGTCCTTGCTCATACCTTACACATTTCCATTCCTCGTCTGGGTTCAACTGGTAAGTTGTTGAATAACGGCACAAACGATCAAACTTCGCCGTATACTCCAGTACCGACATGTTTCCTTGAATCAGGTCAAGGAATTCCCTATCTTTTGCATCCCTCAGGGTCCTTGGGAAGTACTTCTCGAAAAATGCCGCCTTGAAGTTTTCCCAAATCATCTGTTCCTCGGTTGGTTGAAGAATGGGTTTGACAACCTCCCACCAAGACTCAGCTTGGTCTTTCAATTCCCGGGGTAGCGAACTTAACCTTTTGTGCATCGGTGAAAGGCATATCCTCAAAGATTCGCTCGATGCCCCGAATCCATCCGTCAGCTTGGTCGGGGTTCAATTCTCCGGAGAAAGTTGGAGGGTTACGTTGCTTGAACTCCTGATAACATCGCGACTCTTCGCTAACTACTAACTGCTGGTTTCTTCCGGCCTCCATTACTTGAGCCATCCTGACCGAGGCTTCCGCCTGAGCCCTAACAGCTTCTAGCACGCTCTGGAGATCGGACTCGGAATGGGATTGTCGCGGCATGATTTCTTCTAATACCTGCATAACCAATGAGTTGATCAGGCTCGTTGAAATGCAAGTTATTATAAGAAATAATTAATGGCGCACAACAGATCATAAGAAAACATCAACACATAGTGGCTGAAGGAAGGGTTTGGGAAGACACAACAGGCCTAGTCTTCAGGCTTAATCGGACCGAACTCCTCTGATACCAAAAATATAACATCCCGATTTATTAACATTGCCATGGTTAAGATTAACAACTCGGAACATCACTTTTTTTTTTTTATACATATACAGAATAGGAATATAGTAAACGAGGTAAAACTCAACAAGCCATGACATTAGGTTCCTAATATAATAAACCATGTACTGGGAATACTTATATAATAATAGAAACATAACCAAGACATAAAGATAATGTATGTGTACATAAATGGCCCTCGGTATACAGAATTGGACCAATATCTGATGAAAGTGCAAGTACAGAGTCAAAACCTCAACCTACACTGAGGAGCGCTGCCGCTTACTCAGTGGTACAATTCAAAAAGAGGCGACTAACTACTAAACAAAAGAAATCTCCACTATACGACTGCTCGACTGTCTACTGCTGCTCCTCACCCTCTAGTATGTCTTCTTCGGGATCCTCCTCTTCTGATAAATTTGCTCCAGGCTCGCCAGGTACGTAGTCAGGCTCAGGTTCCTCCTCTAGGTCTGAGTCCTCTGACTCGAACGGGTCCTCCTCCGCTGGTGGTGGTGGTGGTGGAGATGCTGCCTGACCTGGAGCTGCGTCATGTCGAGGGGCTGGGAATCTTCGCGTGAGATCCAGTAAGAAGAACTGTGTGGTACCAGGGACGTGGTGCGTAACCGAAATCAAGCCGGTCTCTGGGTCGTACGTAGAGAGTCCAAAAACATAAGGTCTACGTGGAGGGGGTAGAAGTTGACCCATCTAGAATTTGACATACGAAAGAAAGAGAGGGTAAGACTCGAGAGTCTTAGTGAGTTGCGTAAAGCACACAGATCAACGTGCTCGTATGACAATTCTAGTCAATCAAAGTAATACTCTTTTCTTTTCAAAAGGTGGTACTAGTTCCAAAACTATGAGTCCTTACCTTGATTGATCAAACATCTTAAAAATCCGTTTCTAAGGGAGTCTAAGTTTTTACTAGGTTCTCGCATTTCTGGCATCCTACGTAAATATCAAATATAAGGTTGGTTTCACAATTTCCTCGTAGGCCGTACTACGAGTCCATTGATCCATACCTCACATTCGATATTTCTTCGTTCGTTGAATTGAAGGTTAGCAGTTTTCTCCACTTTTCATGTAAGTGTACACTATAAACCTCGAATGTGTATCCGGTCATAAAAATCCTCGGATTGCAAGTCCGGCATCATGGCCCAGCCATGGAAATTCTACTCCTCGGATAACACAATTCGGCATCACGGCCCGGCCGTGGTATTTTATGCAAGTCGGGACTATGTGTCCCTCAAATATGCTCTGAGTCCTAGACCGAGAAGTCTTGACCTTGACCACAGCTCCGTTCTCGCCTAAACTTTAAAGGTTCCTTGATTCGGAGGTGTCTTGTGTCAAAGAGTCCACTATCGTCTAGTCCACATGTCCCGTAGGTCCAATGCACCACCATCTAGTCGATTAGATGGCTGGATCCAAGCTAACCAGAAATTCAATCGAACGGATATAACAAGCAGCAGTTATAATTGTACAGTTAACAAACACATGTAGCATCCTCGGGTACTCATCCGGACAAATTCCAGGAATTCCGCCGAGTCGTTCATGCAATCCATAAAACAACGTCAAGGACAGTACAACCATCATGCATGAGTACAATCTTATATAATAGCATTACCATTTCATATTATCACTCTAATTTACAGATTCAGTATATAACAGCAGCAGATATCTTGATCACCCAGTAATACTATTGAGTAATAACATCGTTGCATAGCAATAGTAGTTTATGTTTGATTTAGTTATAAGCTTCTCAGTTCTCACAGTACATAGATACATATATATATACTCGTATTGCCTGTTCTGTATATTTAATAATTCACTCATACTGCTACTAGTTTTAAGAAATAATTATTGCTACTAGTTTTAAGAAATAACTATAAAATATTTCGTAGTTTATATAATTATTTCTTAGTTTATTGTTTATAAAAATAAATTATAGAAATTGATCTAGCTTCGGTGCACCACGAATCGACGCAGCGCATGGCAGGCCACGACCGCGCAATTCCCAGTGCCCTGCGCCCTGCGCGCCTCGCATGCCCGCGCCCTGCGCTCCCCGCGTGCCTCGCGCCCTGCGCGTCCTGCGCCTCCCGCGCCCCGCGCGCTCCGGGCGCCCCGTGCCCGTGCATCCTGCGCGTCTCGCGCGCCCTCGGCGCCCTGCGCCTGTGCGCGTCCCGCGTCCGCGCGCCTCGCGCGCCCTGGGCGCCCATCCTGCGTCTGCGCCTTGTGTGTAGGCAGCATCTGGCCTGTTTCCTTCCAGGCACGCAACGCCTACTCCATGTACGTAGTGCGTGAAGCAATTTCCAAGTATTTATCTTATTTACTTAATTATCCTATCATCATTTATTGTTCTCAAGGCTCTAGAAATCATAAAATTGGTCAAACAATTATTCAAATCTCAAAGAAAATAGTCACACACACATCTAAAAACCAGTTTATATTTTACTTTGACATATGCATGCATATAAACATATCACTAGTTACTTTTATATGGTTTCAGAAATAATTTGAAGTCAGATTCCTCATCTTTTTAGTTAACATGCCTTGTTCAAATGCATGAATGATCATTAATCAGATTCAGAACTCAAAGAATCATACATATTGGATTTGCAAGCATCATAGACATATGTAAAAACCATCAGTTTAGTTTAAACATGGATGAGTTGTATGCATAGATATGAACAATAACATGTATCAAATTCTATTTTATTGAAAGAAGAAGAACATAGCAACTCACTTGTGAAAATGAACGAGAGAACGTAACGAAGAGTTTTGTCTGAATTGATTTTTACAGAGTAACGTGAGTGTTCAGAGTTTTTGTGTCTCTCAATTACGCGAAGCTTTTCTAATTATAAAGAAAGCTTTCCCTCCTTCGAAGGAAGCTCAAGCTGGTGGTGGCTCCGTCTCATGGTGCAAGTAGGTGGTGTTACAAGGTGGAGTCAGGGTTAGTAGGTCGTGGCTTCTAGCAAAAATTCGAGGCAGAAAAAGAAGTCAAATGGCTTCTCTGCACAAGCCACGTACCCCGCTGATACTCCGGGGAAAATAAGATGTGAGTGTTTTATGGTTCCGAGTGGTGTGATGGTGTATATTCACATATAGGGTGGTCAAGAAAAATGTATAGGATAGGTGTGGTAAATTCGGTAATAATCGGGTGAGTATGGTTTGACCTATTTTTCTCTTAATAATACTCAAAGGATCACTTTATTGTTTAATACACGTATATAATTATGTTATACAGTTAAAATTTACATATTAAACGTAATAATGATACTTCATACAAAATTATTGCGATAATTATATTGATAATTAGTTGTTAATTTTTAACTAATAATTATTAAATAATATGTTTAAGGCAAGGGTGTTACAATTTGTTTGTGAAATAATTGTTCAGAAACATATTGATTCTGAAACAAAATCTTATGCAATTTCTGAAGTATGTTCAGAAAGCTAGATCAGAAAGTTGATTCAGAAAGTGGTATATTTCTGAAAGAGTTATTTCTGATATTGATCATTTGATTGTTGAGAAAGCTTGATATCTAAAGTTGTGTGATATTTGTGATCTATAATCCGCTATGCAAAATAAATCATTGTAATTGGCATATTGATTTCTGTGTATGTCATATAATTGATTGAGAATTCTGATATCACAAATAATATTTTTGATTCTTATTGTTTTGACGAATTCTTGACAAGTTCAAAGACTTGATCAATCTTTGAGATTTTCAGAAGTGTTAGAATAACAAGAAGAAAGTGCAAAAAGTATAGCTTGGAGGTGTTTCTCAAGAGATACCTCACACCATCATAATTTATGCCAAAATTAACTGTGTCGACCTTTTATGTGCCCTAACGTATTCTACAACTTATATGTATGATATATTTGATTTGTCTATGATTTACGTATGATATTTATGAGCTATATATATGATTATATGTTGGAATGTGTTATGATTCAATGTTGAGATATATGATATGTTATTATGATGATACATGATTATGTAATGTTAAAGTTAAAGACTTCACTGGGTGGCGCATAGTTAAAGTTAAATGTTAAAGTTAAAGACGTCACTAGGTATAGCACAGTTAAAGTTAAATGTTAAAACACTTTGTAGCCTTCAGCATGTGTTGGGAGTTGCTTAGGGAAGGGTTGCATCCTCGGCACTCAACCTCTTCACTAAGGGAAGGTGAACTGTACCCCCTCTTTCCCATATGTTTAGGATGAGCTCATGCCTAGGGGCAGAATGTTAGGAGGATCAAGGACATAAGGGTGGCTTGTCATTTCTGACAGATAAAAGTTAAAGCAAAGACAAGATGAAAGAAAGTTTTGATATGTGTATATATTTTATTTTATATTCCCTGTATATGTTTAGGAGCACTTAGTATACGAACAGAAATGTATTTATATATGTCATATGTAATGTTATATGTATGTATTGAAGGTTAATATGTGCACGAGAAGGGGGGGTTGAATCGTGCTAGTTTCTAAAATTTGCCTTTGAAAATTTCTCTTAGAAAGCTGTTTACTCAGAAAGTGGTTTTAGAGTTATGCAGCGGAATTGTCTTTCTTAGAAGATTAAGCTTCTAAGACTTAGTCCTTCTGAGAAGAAATTCTTTCTGAGTTGGTTTAAGAAGCTGATTTATAAGTTAAGATGCTTAAATGCTTTCTGAAGTTAACTTAAATAGATTTTCGAAAATAAATCTAAGTTAAAAACGTGTTAGTGATTTTCTCAATGATTTACGTGATTTAAGAGCAAGAGAGAAAACCTTTTAACACAAGAGAATTTTTATACTGGTTCGGTATTAACTAACCTACTCCAGTCCTCAACCTTCAGTTGAGAGTTCCTTAGATATTTTTCTTATCGTGCCTTCTCAGACAACAATGCCTTTACTAAGTAAAGGACTTTCACCACTTCACAACTTGAGGTGGATTTTCCTTGCCTCCAACACTAGAGGACTTTCGTTGCCTTAACCAATTAAGGACTTTAAAATGCCTCACACCAGAGGACTTAACTTGCCTTAAACACTTAAGGACTTTTACTTGCCTCAAACAATCGAGGACTTAAAACTGCCTTCAAACAGCGAAGGACTTAGCGTTTTTAGAAATTGTTTTAATTCGAAAACAACTACTAAGATTAAGTTACAAACTTAATTTAGCCCTTAGTAGACTTCTAGATTTAACTTACAGATGTAAGAATTTACACAAATACAAAGCTAGAAGATTTTCGCAAAGTTTGAAGAGCAACTTAAGTCAAGTTGTCTTTCTGAGAAAGTTCTTTGTTTTCGCAAAAAATGATTTCAATTCAGCAGAGTTTTTCCACGTTTAATTAAGAGTTTTGAGCGCAAAAATTTCGTCACAATGTTCTGCAATTGAACTCATATATATAGGCGTTAAAGAGCCGCGAAAACAGAGCTTTCACTTTGTTGATGTGGCTGTGTCTTTCTCAGAACGACTCCCTGCTACAGTCAGCGCGAAATGAGGAACTTTTCAGAGGTGCACAGTGCGCGTGTTCTCACTTCCTTGGCTTGTTGTAGCGAGCTTTCTGAGAGTGAGTGCAAATTCATTGAGTGTAGGGACATGGTTGCTTCTGAGTCCACCTTTCTGAGAGTTGTACGGACTTCTGAGGCGAACCTTCTGAGGGAAGACCCTTCTGAGAATCACCAGTCGCTGAGGTCTTCTGAGACCTTTCTGAGGCGATAGTGTTCTTTCCTCAGAAACACATTTTCACCTTTTGCGTTTCTTGATCATCCTTTCTGATGTCTTTCACGCTATGATTTCATTATTTAATCTCGAGGCTACTTGTTGTATGTCTTGTTCTTACTCATGGAGTGCACTATTTTTAAGCATTCTGAGACACTTTAGCACACATATTAGCAATACCTTAAGTAAAATTTTTTTATACTTATGGCTTACTTTGTTATCATTAAAACTTATCTATCACTAAGAGAAATATATCAATTTCTCTCAGAAGGGTTCTGGAGCTTACAATCTCCCCCTTTTTGATGATAACAACTTAAGTCTTAAGATAATAATTTTGCTTAAGTTCTTAAGTGTTTCTGATTTAGTTTGTTACTTATTCAGAATGCACTTTTGCTTTCTTAGAAAGTAACTTAGCTTTCTGAGTGAAGGTGTTGTTATTTTCTTAGAAGGCTTTGATAATCAACAGTTATGATAAGCAATGTATGAATACTGTATTCGATTATCAGAAATGTAGCGTGTATTTCTTGATGATTAAAAAAATGGAATAACAGAAATACAAAGCTTATACACAGAATTGCCAAAATAACTGATTTTTCATTAATATCAATATGAGGTTACAAAAAAAGTTTTGGCTCCCCCTAAATGTTTGCTCCCCCTAAGTCCTAGCCTAGTGTTTACATTTAGCCAATGTACAAAATATTATCATATATACTCCCCCTTTGTTACATAAAAAAGGGTGGCTAATAAAAACCCCATCATAGACTTAGAACTATTGCTTCCTAGTTATGTAGCGAAGGAGCCTGCAGTTCTCCATCTGAATCGCAGCTTGACCCGCATTTGGAGGGCATTCTGGAGGTATCTCATATGATGAAGAGGGTTGATGAGAAGATGAGGGTTGAGTTGGAGGGGGACGAGAGACTTCGGCCTCAAGTACAGCATCCACAATATCCCTCTTTTGATATTCAGGAAGAGGTTCTTCTTCTTGTTCAGCTTCTTCCTCAACAGCTTCTTCTGCAGCTACTTCTTCAACAGCAGCAACTTCAGTAGAAGGCTGCTTCTGAGTATCCTCAGAAACTGGACCAAGTCCAAGATCAGAAGGTTGTGATTCCTGACGGTTGCTCCATAGCACCAGAAGTTTGTGCATCTTCTGAGAGGTTGAAGAAGGAGAGTTGCTTGTGAATCACTTCGATAGTCCTCACCTTCTCAGATCGACCAAGAAACGGTCGGAAGTGCACAGAGGGTGGAGTGGGAACTAATCGTCCCAATTGAAAACCGGATCCCAACATAGAATCAGTCAGTGAGAATGTTGGACCGAGTTGATCAAACAACGGAGGGGGGGGGGTTTCAGTAACATCTAGTGTTTGAACCTGAAGTTCCTTCTGAGAGTCTTTCTCAGACCGAGTCCCTTCTAAGGAACTGTTGGTAACAAATGTCTCAACTGCTGCAACTCCAGCAGCCATGGTAGCGTCAGTGCCCACCTCTAAGCTGAGCCCAGTGCTGGTGGTCGCTGCCACTTCAACATGTGTTGAGACATGAGTTTCCTCATGTTCTTTAGGGGTCTCAGAAGAGACATGACCAACTTCAGAAGTTGGTTCTTTCTGAGTGGAGGAGGGAGGAGTTTGCGGTTGTTGTTGTTGCTGTTCTTCACGAGCTTTCTCAGCCTCCTGCTGAGACTTGGGTGGTGAAGGTGGTGGATTTCCAGATTCAGCTTCTTGGGTCACAGACGGTTGATCAATTACCTTTTGGACATCTAGCATCTTATGAGCCAGAGACTCAGCATCCACAGCAGCAACCTCAGTTGTGGTTGCTTTAGAAAGATCCTCCATAGAAGCCTCAGATGGCTTCTTTTGGGGCTCATTCTTTGAGCTTCCAGCATCTTCCAGCATCTGGGGTGCGATGCTCAATACGGAACCTTGTTGCATCTTCTTCCTCAGAGGAGGAATAAGCAACATTGCCTTCATGCCCCTGAACATCTTCTCGGGGAGGAGAGACGTTCCCAGAGGGGGAGGAGTAATGAGAGGCTTCCTTCTCATCGTCAGCAGCGATGGCAGCAGCAGTAGTGGTGGTGACAGCAGCAGAAGTTATTGCGACCAATTCTTTACCCGTCACCTTAGGCGGGCTCTGTTTCTGAGCGGTTTTAAGACCCACTCCTTTGTGTGTTTTTCCCTGATAATTCAAGGAATGAAGGAGTTTAGTTTTAAAATTAGTGGGTATAAAACCAGAAACAGGTTTTTGAAAAGAAATATATGAAGATGAAGATTTAAGAAAATAAGGTGGAGTTTTAGAATATGCTTTTACCAACCAACCACGCTTCCTTTTGCTTTCGATTGGGACGTCTGGAACTTTGAGGGTAGGGGAGGCTTTCCTCTTTCTGACGAAAGGCTGATCAGATGTGGTCTCCTCATAATCTGCACCCACCTCAGGCTCCTTCTGAGGACTCATCTGAGGCTCCTCACAAGCCATGCTTCTGGTAATCCTTGTAGGAGAGGGATGGACTACCTTCTTCTTCTTTTTCCCTTCAGAAGGGTTAGCTTCCTTGCCCTTTCCTTTATCGGCCTTGGAAGGCCTTTTGGAGCTGGCAGCAGCCTTAGAAGGCTTTGCTTCCTCCTTCTTCTTAGGTGCCCCTGATTCTGGTACCTTCTTCTTCTTGATATTGTTGAAGGTGACCATTGTGAACTTTCTGTTGTTGAAGACGTATTCATAATCTTCGAGAGGGAAGGAAAGATGATTGAAGATCTTCGTCAGAAGGCTTCCATACGGTAGACTTGTAAGAGCCCTCTTGGGATGCGCCTGATGCATCATGTAGTTGATCATCATCCTGCCGAAATCCACCTTATCTTTCTTCAGCAGATGATATAACAAACATGCATCCATCGTGGTGATGTTTCCCATATCACCAAGACGTGGGAGAAGGGTGTGTTGCACGATTGAGAAGACAATTCGTGCTTCTTGAGTGAGGTGAGGTACCTTCACAGCTTTTAGGGGTAAATCACCACTTCCAGTGTCAAGTGTCACCACTTCTTCCTCAGAATCACCCACTTCCTTGACCCAATCAGGGTCATCAGCTATGACAGCTCCACCATTCAGTGTCTTGAAAACTTGGTTGATGTCAGCAGAAGAGAAACGAGTCTTGTGTTCAGCTACCAAGCTTTTCACGCCTTTATTGGTAGATATTTCTATCTGAGAATAGAAAGCTCTGACCAAATTCGGGTAGCACACGTCTTCCGAACACATCATCGCCGGCCACCCAGGTTGGCGAAGGAAAGTCAGTTGAAGCTCGTCTACTTGGTTGTAGACATTCACAGGAAGAACCCTGCCCATGGCCAAGTTGCGAGGATGGTAGGTTTTCTTAAAAAGAGATTGCATCTCTTCATCCTCATATAGGATATCTTCAATGACTTCCTCCAATTTGTTCCTTATCATTCCTTTAATTTCTCCAGTAGTGGCCATTTGAGAGAGAGAAGAAATATTAAGTTTCGATAAGATGGGGAAGGATAAAGCAGATATGAGAACAGAGAGCAAAGAGAAGAGAGAGCGAGAGAATGATCAAAGCAAGAAGATTGGGAGACGAGAAGGGAGTTTGACAGAGTTTTGGTAAGGCTCAGAATGCAAAGTCCTTGAATGGAGCAGTGCATTGCGTATTTATAGTATTAGCTAGTAACTAGTCGTTGCCACACTTATCGCAAAAGTTACCGTTGGTAACTTATTCTCGGAAGGCATCCTTCTGAGAGAAGTGATCCTTCTGAGAGGTGCACCTTCTGAGAGTTATTTCCAGAAGACTTCCCATCTGAGGGGTGAGTCTTCTGAGAACTAATTTTCTCATAAAGGGTTTTCTGTCTATTTTCTCGTTATGCTCAGAAGCTAAGTTCTAATCTTTACGTCTCAGATTCTAAGCTAGGACTAAGGGGAGTTTCTAAGAAGAATATTTTTCGAATTAAAACACTTAGAAACGTCTTAGATTCAAAAGTCCTTTCAGAAAATTGTAACGATCTTCGGGTAAAGGCTTTGTGAATTTATCTGAGATTTGATCTTCAGTATTCACAAATTTGATTTCAACATCGCCTTTTTGCACATGATCCCGAATGAAGTGATGTTTTATATCTATGTGCTTGGATCGTGAATGTTGAATAGGATTCTTAGCTAAGTTGATTGCGCTAGTATTATCACAATAGATGGGAATTTTCTCATACCTTAGCTGATAATCTCGCAATTGGTTCCTTATCCAAAGCATCTGAGTGCAGCAATTCGCTGCTGACACATATTCAGCTTCTGCTGTTGATAGTGCGATCGTGTTTTGCTTCTTGCATGACCAAGTAATCAAACACTTTCCGAAGAAACAGCAACATCCATTTGTGCTTTTCCAATCGATTCTGTCTCCAGCATAATCAGCATCACAATATCCTACAACATCAGAAGAACAACCTTTCTGGTACCAAAGACCAAGATTAGTAGTTCCAATCAAATATCGCAGAATTCTTTTAACAACAGTTAAGTGTGATTGCTTAGGCTTTGATTGAAATCTAGCACAAATGCCAATACTTAGTTGAATATCTGGTCTAGACGTTGTGAGATAGAGAAGAGAGCCAATCATGCCTCGATAGTTGCTTTCTGAGACTTTCTCACCATCTTCATCCAAGTCAATTACTTGAGAGGGATGCATAGGAGTGCTCATAGGCTTGGCCTGATCCATCAGAAACTTCCTCAGAAGTTCTTTGGTATACTTCTCTTGATGAATGAAGTATACCAAAGAATTTCAATTCCTCAGAAACTTCCTAGGAAGAATTTCAATTCTCCCATCATGCTCATCTCGAATTCACCTTGCATTAGCTTGGAGAATTCTTTGCAGAGGCATTCGTTGGTTGCACCAAATATTATGTCATCAACATATATTTGAACAATCGAGAAGCTAGAGTCTTCTAAGAGGGTAAAGAGAGTAGTGTCAACTTTCCCTCTAGAGAATCCGTTTTTAAGTAGAAAGGAACTCAATCTGTCATACCAAGCTCTAGGCGCTTGTTTTAGACCGTAAAGAGCCTTTGTAAGCTTAAACATGTGTTATGGGAATGCATCATTCACAAAACCAGGAGGTTGTTTTACATAAACTTCCTCAGAAAGGTACCCATTTAAGAAGGCGGATTTTACATCCATTTGATAAAGTTTGAAACCTTTATGTGCAGCAAAAGCTAACAACATTCTAATGGCTTCCAATCTTGCGACTGGGGCGAAGGTTTCATCATAATCAATTCCTTCCTGTTGGTTGTACCCTTGAGCAACCAATCTGGCCTTATTCCTCACGACTTGACCGTTTTCATCAAGTTTGTTTCGAAATATCCATTTTGTCCCAATGACACTCTTGCCTTTGGGTTTCTGGGTTAATTTCCAAACTTGATTTCTCTCGAATTGGTCTAGTTCTTCCTGCATAGCACTTACCCAGCTGGGATCATCTAATGCTTCTTGTATGGATTCTGGTTCAAGTTCAGAAACCATAGCAAACGCCTTGATCAGGGTTACCTAATACCTCATTCTGAGAGACATTTTTCAAGTCTCTTGAACCTTTATGTCCCTTAGGGATATGGTTCTGAGAGAATGGCGCAGAAGGTTCTCCTTCTGAGTCATCAGAAGCTTGTCTTTCTGAGAATCTAGATTCCATTTGAATTGGAGAGGTAGATTCTTCAGGTTCTGGAGCTTCAATGATGTTTTTAGATTTCTCTTTAGATGGAGATGAGTTTTCCATGGGTTGGAAATCACTCTCATCATCTATAAGAATTTTCCTTTCGGCTTTCTCAGAAGAGATGTTGAGTTTTTCAAACTCATCTTCTAAGTTCGCAACTTTCTGAGACAGATCCTTACTGAGTTCTTTTAACTTAATATGAATTGTCTCTTCAACACACTTGCTCCTCTTGTTGTATATATACTCTATATGCTTTAGACACAGAGGAGTATCCTTGGAAAGTTCCATCATCGGATTTTGGATCAAACTTAGAGAGTTTGTCCCTTGTGTTGAGAATAAAACAAGAAGAACCAAATACATGAAAGTATGAAATGTTGGGTATTTTATTCTTCCAAAGCTCATAAGGAGTCTTTTTCAGAATTGGTCTCAGAAAGACGCGATTCTGAACGTAGCATGAGGTATTTACAGCCTCAGCCCATAAACCTTTGGAAAGTCCACTTTCTAAGAGCATTGTTCTAGCCATCTCTTGAAGGCTTCGATTCTTTCTCTCAGCCACTCCATTTTGTTGAGGAGTTCTGGGAGATGAGAA
Source organism: Aeschynomene evenia (assembly GCA_013621005.1). Taxonomy (NCBI): domain Eukaryota; kingdom Viridiplantae; phylum Streptophyta; class Magnoliopsida; order Fabales; family Fabaceae; genus Aeschynomene; species Aeschynomene evenia. The sequence goes on along the minus strand of RYYW01000167.1, from coordinate 57,323 downwards.
TTCGTGAGTAATGCCCAAGTTTTCGCAAAATTTTTCGAAAGCGTGATTCTCAAATTCTCCTCCATGATCAGATCGTATGGTGTGAATGTGAGAGTCTTTTTCAATAGAAACTCTTTTTGCAAAAGCTTTGAATTTTTCAAAAGTTTCTTCCTTAGAAGCCAGAAAGAATACCCATGTAAATCTGGAATAATCATCCACTATGACAAGACCATAGCGTTTTCCAAAAAGGGAAGCCGTTCTAGTTGGTCCAAAGAGATCCATGTAAAGTAGCTCAAGTGGTTTCTGAGTAGAGATTCCACTTTTGCTAGGAAAAGAAGCCTTGGTTTGTTTTCCCTTTTCACAGAAGTCGCAAGTAGAATCCTTCTGATACTTAATGTTGGGAAGACCCTTCACAAGTCCTTTCTGAGAGAGCTCAGAAAGAAGCTTCATGTGAGTGTGACCAAGTTTCTTATGCCAGAGCCATTTGTCTTCTTGGACAGAGACAAGGCATTTCACATTTTGATCCTTCAGATCATCTAGATGGATAACATAGATGTTACCAACTCGTTTTCCTTCCAGAACGATCTTGCCGTCAGTGAGATTAATCACATAACAGTATTTGGCATAAAACTCAACCTTTAAGCCTTTGTCACAAAATTGACTGATGCTTAACAGATTGTGAGTTAAACCATCAACTAAGAGTACATCAGAGATTTGGTGAGAGTTATCCTTACCAACATCTCCTATAGCAGTGACTCTTCCCTTGGCTCCATCACCAAAGCGCACGGTTCCGCCTTTCTTGGGCTTAAGGTTTCTTAACTAATGCTTGCTTCCGGTCATGTGCCTCGAGCAGCCACTGTCCAGGTACCACTGCTCATCTTGGTGGTGGAGCAGCGTTTGTTGATGTACCTACAGACACAAAGTTAATGGGTTTAGGTACCCATGTTTTGTTGGGTCCTTGCTTGTTAGCTTTCTTGGGTTTTTGTCTTTTCTTTTTAGAAGGGTTGTGGTTCTGAGACTCAGAAACTTTTTCTTTCCCCTTTTCAGAAGCCTTGGCTTTCTGAGAAGCCTTACTCTTCTGAGAAGAGTTAGTCTTCTTAGAAGGCTTTGCCTTCTGAGTTTTCTTCTTAGCCTTCTGAGGCTTAGAGATTTTACCCTTTTCTAGCATTGGGCATTTCGCTGAACCATGACCATTTCTAAAACAAATTATACAGATTCGATCTGTTTTAGTCAAAGATGGATCAAGATCAGATGGCTCAAATATTTCTTCATAACCCAAGCCGCTTTTGTCTTTGTAGGGTCTTTGACCCCCAAGCAAAAGGCTTAGCATCTTTTCTCCATTTACCATTTTGACCAAATCAGAGGTCAGAAGTTCGTTAGTCTTTTGTAACTCGATCATGACCTTTTCAGCCTTTTCTACTGTTACAGAAGACATGGTTTCCAAAGCTTGATAGAGATTGTATCCTTCAAGATATCTATTTTTAAAATAATCTCTTTCAAGTTTTAGATCCTTAACTTCTTGAGTTAGTTTCGCATTTTCAGCTTCTACAGTTTTAAGAGATTTTTTAAGAGAGCTGAATTTGTTAGCTAACTCGTTTGAGTCTTTCAGAAGATCATAATAAAGTTCTGAAAGCTCATCATAAGAGTAAGAGAGAGAAGGGGAGTTTGGTACCTCTTCCGATTCTGATTCCGTTTCTAGAACATAGTCATCATCAGCCATGAAGCATACATTAGCTTCTTCATCACTAGCATGCTTAGAGGTTTCTCCTTCTGAATCACTCCACGTAGCTGCCATAGCCTTCTTCTTCTTTTTGGGGATGAATTTCTTCTTCCCTTTGTTCTGAGGGCACTCCGTTCTGAAGTGGCCCTTTTCTCCACAGCCGTAGCAAGTGGCTTCTGAAGGCTTTAGCTTTCCTTTCTTGGGAGTAATCTCCTTCCCTTTGCTTGGTCTTCTTTTCCAAGCTTTCTTCATTTTTCTGACCAAAAGGGAGATATCATCGTCCTCAGATTCTGAGTCTTGTTCATCATCAGACTCAGAAACTTCTTCAGCCTTGAGGGCTTTAGAAGGCTTTCTGACTTAGCTTTTGAGAGCCAACCCCATCTGAGGCTTGGAGGATGAAGATGGTCCACCAAGCAATCCTTCTAGCTCTATCTCGTTTGTTCTGAGAGAGCCAAACAACACATCTAAACCCAGCTAGTTCAGATCTTTAGCTTCCTGGATTAAAGTGACTTTTGGCCGCCATCTTGAGGAGAGGCTTCTCAGGATTTTCTTACCATCTCAGCACTGGAGTAAGTCTTCCCTAAGACTTTTAGCTGATTGATGATATGAAGAAAACGAATTGACATACTATCAATTGTTTCATCCTTTTGCATGCTGAAGGATTTGTATTTGTGTACGAACATGGAGTTCTTGGTCTCCTTGACTTCATCATTTTCTTCGTGTAGCATGTGTAGTCTTTCCCATATCTCCTTGACTTCATCATTTCCTTCGTGTGACATGTGTAGCATGTGTTGTCAAGCATGGAGGATTAATTATTAGGGTGTTACATCTTGCCTTAGAAACCTCTAAGGTCTTTCTACCTCAAACATCATAGGACTTTCACTACATTCAAACTGAAGGACTTTTCACTGCCTCACAAACCGAGAACTTTCCTTGTCTTTGAACTCGAAAGACTTTTACAAGTTCTTAAAAAGGTATAAAAGAACCAAGCTACCAAGCCCTTATACGCATTTAAGATTGACTCTTGATAGACTCCTAGAACGTAACTTTCCTAAGCAAGAATATACAAATAAAACTCTAGAAGGTTTTAAGAAACTATCTCAAATTCTAAGCACGCCCTCTTTACAAGTTTTGAAAAATTATAAGTTACAAGACTAAGGTGAATTTGACAGCATTTTCGCACAGTTTTTCTCTTGATTTTTCGATATTGATTCTATTGTAGTCATCTTGTATTTATAGGCATTGGTACCACATGTGTAACTTTAGATTTTCCCTTGTTGTGGCTTTGTGCTGACTTAACATTCTTAAATGGCTTCTCCTTTCTCAGTGCGAAATAAGGAGCTTTTTCAAAGTGTGTACAGTACACACTTCCCCAAAAACTCTTCCTTCACACTTCTTAATACTCTTAGAAACAACCCTTGAGAAATTGATCCTTGACACGGTCGTTGTAACACCCCGAATTTCAATTAGGTCTTGATTAAGGGTAATTAGTGATAATTCACCTTGATTAGGAATTAATTGATTTATATGTGATTATTATTATTATGTTTATGTGTTGTTGGTGAATTATTTGATACATGTGTTTTTCGTGATATATGTGCTTTATGAGATTGAATTAATTATTGATGTATGTTACATGAATTATGTGTCAAGTATATGTTTTAAAGTTGTCTTAATCATGTATGAGGTTAGGTGGGTTATATGAGAGGTTATTGTATGAGTTTTTTGATGATGTGAGGGTCTCTTCAGAAACACCTCCAAGCTATGCTTCACATAACCTAAGAGAGGGGGTGAGTTGGTTGTGTATACTTTTTCGAATTTGCTTCTTGATTGTTATAACACTTTCTGAAAATCTCAAAGATTGATCAAGTCTTTGATACTTGTCAAGAATTAGTCAAAATAATAAAATCAAAAATACAATTTGTGATCTCAGAACCTAAATCAATTATGTTGACATACACAGAATTCAATATGCCAATTAACAATGATTTAATATGTATTTAAATTTGCACAGCGGAATATGATCACAAATATCACAACTCTTTAATATATCAAGCTTCTGAAACAATCAAAGGAATAATAGAAATAACTCTTTTAGAAAATACAACTTCTGAACTATTTCCGAAATAGCTTCTGAACTTTACTTTCAGATCCTATTTCATATTCTGACTTCAGAACCTATTAACTTCTGAACTTGTATTTCACAAACAATCAATTAACACTATGCAATATGATAAATATTTCATATACACTCAGAATCTAAACAACAATTATTCAAAGAACAAAGACAGCTTCTGAAGTTAGTTCTTTAAATTGTTTATTTCAAATTCGAAATACCCAGATAACCAATATCACATATCACAAGGTTACTCACATAAAGATTCGTCTTACCTTAGTTTCTTTAACTTTTAAATTGATTAAAGATTGTCTTGAAATATTTTCCAGAAATTGAATTAACACAATTTAACTAAAATCAGCTTCTGAAATATCAAGTCAGTTTCTGAGCAAACAAACAATGAAATGCAATCAACACAATCAAATGTAAAGAGATTAGAGATAGAGAAATGGACCAATTTTTATACTGGTTCGGCCAATTGTGCCTATATCCAGTTCTTCAATCCTACAAGATTGAGTTTAACTAGAATTTGTATCAACAATACACAAGTATCAATACACGATATATTTTCCAACCTTCTCAGGTTCGACACTCCAGAATATCCCCTTCTGAAGATTTTCCACTCTCTAGATGTCCCCTCTAGAAAGATTTTCCGCCTTGAATCACACCAAGGACTTTTCAGAACCTTGTATCTTGATCACAAAATCCACGAACCAATGCTTCAAAAATTGATTTACAGTCAGCTTCTGATCTTCTCTAAGACTCAAACTTCATTAAAGCTTGATCAATTTCAGAATCTTTTAGCTTCTAAAATTCCTTCTCCTTCTTTTCTTCTTCGATCTTGAGTCAGAACTTTATCCTGATCTCTCTTGAGCCTCCTCTTCCTTTTCTTTTTCTCGATGTAGCACAAGACTCTTTTTCTCTCTTTTTTTTTTCAAAGGGTATCTGAGCTTCTCTCAGATTTTTCTCTTTTCACGCTCTTTCTCTTTTTCTTTCTCAGAGTGATTTTTCTATCTCTCTGCTTTTGCAATTATGACTTCTCTTTCTTTCTATCTGTTGTGTTGTGTCATCTCGTCTGTTTACAACTCGAGACATCTCTATTTATAGAGAGCTCTTTACAATTCAATTTTATAATAGCCATTTTTTTTCTTTCTTGGCGGGAAATTAAACGAAACTAGATAAGAGTTATCTAATTACATTTAAAATTCGTTCTTATTTTCCTTTTAGCACGTGCAGTTAAATTCCCTTATAAACTCATTAAGTCTCTATTTCAACTTCTTAAACCTTTCAGAACCTCATTAAGTTTCTGAACGGGGTTTCTCACTACTTCAGAACCTCATTGAGCTTCTGACCAATCTTTCTCAACATTTCAGAATCTCATTGAGCTTCTGACCAAGCTTCCGTGCTTCTGAAATATCCTCCGAGCTTATGAAGCATCTTCCGTGCTTCTGAAGTATCTTCCCAGCTTCTGAAGCCTCTTCCTAGCTTCTGAAGATCTTCTTATCGATTTCTCAAGTGTATATTACAAGATTATAAATTATATAACCTAATACACTACTCATCCTATCACTATGCTTTTACAAATATTACATTTCAATAACCGAAGCATATACAATACAATCTCACAGTGGTTTTTCATACAAAGAGCTTCTGATCTATTACAAATGCAGCCACTGTAGCTTCTCAATGTAAACTCACAAAGTTACATTAGTTTTGTTATTATCAAAACCAAATGAGGATTTACATTAAAATTTTTCGGATTTCAGAGTGTTTAAAAGCTGTTTTGGGGCCCAGTAATCGATTACATCGGGTCTGTAATTGATTACGAGTTGTAGATATCAAAATTTGAGTATTTTTGAAGTGTTGTAATCGACTACCATATTGCTGTAATCGATTACACAGTGCAAACCTCGTTTTTATTTCGCATTTTATTGTGTTTTGGTCCCCCCAACCCATCTTTTTAGTATTGCAATGATGCCCCTCCGTCTCAAAACCCTAAGACCCATTATAAATACTATCTTTAAGCCTTTCTTCACCATTGTTGCCTCCATCATTCCATCTCATACTCAAGCTCTTAAGTCATAGCCATTCCACACCATCATTCTCTCTCAATCCTTACCCAATCACAAAGTTAACCACATATTCAAGATCACCCCCACCAAACTCTAGAAGATTATCAATTGCTTTCTTGTCAATGGACCTTTCATTCCATTACTTCGTTCGTTAGGCTTGTTTGGGAGGGAGAGAAGCCAAGAGAGACAAAGAAAAATGGCATAGTAGATTAGCTTTAGAGGTTTTAGATATGCCTACTAGTATATGATTATGTGAATTGTATGATTGTTTTACCATTTGAATTATTGTAAACTCGTTTTTCCCGTTAGGGTTCATGAAAAGGGTTATGTTTTACTGAATGATTTTCAAACAAAATACGTTTTTACCAATTGAAAAATGTTTAGAAAGGTTTTTCACCGATTGATTCACGTGTTCTTTTATTTTCTATCAATTGGAAAGGTTCTAGATCAAGTTTTAGCCATTAACTTATGAAAAAAGTGTTTTTGAAACCCTAGAATCTGATTTCCTGCGATTGTAATCGATTACAACGAGTTCATAATCGATTACGACCTAAGAATTTCCAATCGTGAGAAAACAAAGACTATTAATCGGTTACATGGGTTCTGTAAATCGATTACAACACTGTAATTTATGCCAAAATTAACTGTGTCGACCTTTTATGTGCCCTAACGTATTCTACAACTTATATGTATGATATATTTGATTTGTCTACGATTTACGTATGATATTTATGAGCTATATGCATGATTATATGTTGGAATGTGTTATTATTCAATGTTGAGATATATGATATGTTATTATGATGATACATGATTATGTAATGTTAAAGTTAAAGACTTCACTGGGTGGCGCATAGTTAAAGTTAAATGCTAAAGTTAAAGACGTCACTAGGTGTAGCACAGTTAAAGTTAAATGTTAAAACACTTTGTAGCCTTCAGCATGTGTTGGGAGTTGCTTAGGGAAGGGTTGCATCCTCGACATTCAACCTCTTCACTAAGGGAAGGTGAGCTCATGCCTAGGGGCAGAATGTTAGGAAGATCAAGGACATAAGGGTGGCTTGTCATTTCTGACAGATAAAAGTTAAAGCAAAGACAGGGTGAAAGAAAGTTTTGATATGTGTATATATTTTATGTTATATTCCTTGTATATGTTTAGGAGCACTTAGTATACGCACAGAAATGTATTTATATATGTCATATGTAATGTTATATGTATGTATTGAAGGTTAATATGTGCACGAGAAGGGGGGGTTGAATCGTGCTAGTTTATAAAATTTGCCTTTGAAAATTTCTCTTAGAAAGCTGTTTACTCAGAAAGTGGTTTTAGAGTTATGCAGCGGAATTGTCTTTCTTAGAAGATTAAGCTTCTGAGACTTAGTAGTTCTGAGAAGAAATTCTTTCTGAGTTGGTTTAAGAAGCTGATTTATAAGTTAAGATGCTTAAACACTTTCTGAAGTTAACTTAAATAGATTTTCACAAATAAATCTATGTTAAAAATGTGTTAGTGATTTTCTCAATGATTTACGTGATTTAAGAGCAAGGGAGAAAAGCTTTTAACACAAGAGAATTTTTATACTGGTTCGGTATTAACTAACCTACTCTAGTCCTCAACCTTCAGTTGAGAGTTCCTTAGATATTTTTCTTATTGTGCCTTCTCAGACAACAATGTCTTTACCAAGTAAAGGACTTTCACCACTTCATAACTTGAGGTGGATTTTCCTTGCCTCCAACAGTAGAGGACTTTCGTTGCCTTAACCAATTAAGGACTTTCAAATGCCTCACACCAGAGGACTTAACTTGCCTTAAACACTTAAGGACTTTTACTTGCCTCAAACAATCGAGGACTTAAAACTGCCTTCAAACAGCGAAGGACTTAGCGTTTTTAGAAATTGTTTTGATTCAAAAACAACTACTAAGATTAAGTTACAAACTTAATTTAGCCCTTAGGAGACTTCTAGATTTAACTTACAGATGTAAGAATTTACACAAATACAAAGCTAGAAGATTTTCGCAAATTTTGAAGAACAACTTAAGTTAAGTTGTCTTTTTGAGAAAGTTCTTTGTTTTCGCAAAAAATGATTTCAATTCAGCAGAGTTTTTGCACGTTTAATTAAGAGTTTCGTCACAATGCTCTGCAATTGAACTCATATATATAGGCGTTAAAGAGCCGCGAAAACAGAGCTTTCACTTTGCTGATGTGGCTGTGTCTTTCTCAGAACGGCTCCCTGCTACAGTCAGCGCGAAATGAGGAACTTTTCAGAGGTTCACAGTGCGCATGTTCTCACTTCCTTGGCTTGTTGTAGCGAGCTTTTTTAGAGTGAGTGCGAATCCATTGAGTGTAGGGACATGGTTGCTTCTGAGTCCACCTTTCTGAGAGTTGTACGGACTTCTGAGGCGAACCGTCTGAGGGAAGACCCTTCTGAGAACCACCAGTCGCTGAGGTCCTCTGAGACCTTTCTGAGGCGACAGTGTTCTTTCCTCGGAAACACATTTTTACCTTTTTCGTTTCTTGATCATCCTTTCCGATGTCTTTCACGCTATGATTTCATTATTTAATCTCGAGGCTACTTGTTGTATGTCTTGTTCTTACTCATGGAGTGCACTATTTTTAAGCTTTCTGAGACACTTTAGCACACATATTAGCAATACCTTAAGTAAAATTTTTATACTTATGGCTTACTTTGTTATCATTAAAACTTATCTATCACTAAGAGAAATATATCAATTTCTCTCAGAAGGGTTCTAGAGCTTACATGTATAAAATGAGCAAGACGCACCTAGATTAATAACGTTTTGAAGAAAGATTATTTTCGAACTTATATTTGAAATTAATCTAAACATGCTTCACTTTTTCAAAATAAACCCGAGGCTGCTACCTCTACTGAGTTACTTCCCATTACTCACTCTATCTTTTTTAGTGAATCACGTGGTCTTGGATGTGGAGACTCCCGGTGGACGTGAAGATGGATGCGCATAGAGCTCCCGTTGTCTTTATATGCTTTTCCCTTATTTATGTTACTTTACCTTTAGTTAAGGTCGGACCATTGTTAGCCGACAATATTATATTAGTAATATATTATACTAAATAATTGTTATGATTCATGTATTTGGGAATATTTGTGACGTATGTCTAAAGTTAGAGTTGTATTGCATATATATAATATATAGATATATTGTGTATGGTTATATCTACCCTTTATATATATTGATGATTGCCCATATTTTCATGATATTATATTTTCAAAATAAATTCTCACGTATTTTCTGTAACACCCTAATAATTACCTCTTTATGCTTAAGTCATATTGAGTTAATTATCGGAAATTAACATCTTGTTTCAGAGTTTAAATTTGAGTAAAGTAAAGCTAATATTCTAAGTCTTCGGGAATCCAAGCTCTGAATCCATGTATGCTCCGAAGCATTTAACCTAGTAGATGTACTGGCACCCCTGTCTATATCTAAAACAAAAGTGGTGGAATAGGGTGAGCTCCACGGACTCAGTAGAGGGATCACTCCGGTTTAATATAAAAACAGTGTAATATGCAAGATTTACATTATTGGGGATTTCATAAATCAATTTATATCCGGAGTGTCTTACCTAAATGCATCTTGATTAATATGTATGCATTATATATGAATCTGAAAGCATCAATACTTATTTAATTTCTGACTAGTGCATATACATAGACTCATCCTTGATATGTGCATATTATACCTTTATTTGAATTGGCATTAACCCTCTTATCTCTTTCTACCTCCACATTGTTAGCTCCAAGAACCCTACATTGTCATAAGATGTTTTGAATGATAAAAACCTCTAAGTGTTGGATAAGAATTTTGCTTGTGAATACTAATGGTTTCATCAAGTGTTTCAGGGGGTTAACCTATGAGGTATTAAAAATATTAACAAAACACTTGATGCAAATGAGCACCTAAGAGGCGCATAACATAAGCTTAAGGAGCTAAGAGGCACATAGCACAAGCTAAAGCTAGAGGCTCATAGCATAAGCTATAGCTAGAGGCTCATAGCATAAGCTCAAGACACCAAGGGAAGCTTCTTGCACCACAAACAAGATATAGGTGGAGCATAGCATAAGCTCAAGACACCAAGGGAAGCTTCTTGCACCACAAGCAAGCTATAGGTGGAGCATAGCATAAGCTCAAGACACCAAGCGAAGCTTCTTGCACCACAAGCAAGCTATAGGTGGAGCATAGCATAAGCTCAAGACACCAAGGGAAGCTTCTTGCACCACAAGAAAACTATAGCTGGAGCATAGCATAAGCTCAAGACACCAAGGGAAGCTTCTTGCACCACAAGCAAGCTATAGGTGGCGCATAGCATAAGCTCAACACATCTAGGAAGCTCAAGCTAGTATGCAAAGCTACCTAGCAACCAAAGCTAATCACCTAGGCTTGGTGATAGTAGAACAAGCTAAGCACACCAAGGGAGCTCAAGCAAGCTCAAGCAAGCATAGGCGCATGGAAGCATGAGCTCAAGCATTAAAGACAAGTTCAAAGTTTCCTTATTTGGAAGTGGACTTTGATGCCTATAAATACCCCATCATTTGACTAGAGCATCAAGAGAATCAAGAACAAAAAAGCCGAAACTCTGTCAAAAATCCAATCAACTCTTTGTACTCGAATTCATATATATTAGATCAAAAGGGGTAATTTGTAAGGTTTAAGCTAGAACAATTTGAATACTCTTGCTTTTGCAAGTTAAGCTTAGAAGATCAAGTAAGAGCAAAACTTAGTTGTATCTAAGTTCTTATCTGATTCTTAGAATCACAAGAATCTCTTCAATTTACTGTTTGTACAAGTCCTTTTAGTTGTGAAGGCAGAACTCCTTGAAGGTTCAAGGCAGGGTAGAAAGACCTTCAGTGTTGAAGGCAAGGAAGTCATCTCTAGGCTGAGGTGCAATTAGTCACTTCAGGTGTGAAGTGCAGGAAGTCCCCAGTGGTGTGCTGAGGCAGAAATCCTTCAAGTGTTTGGAGGTGGTGATTAGTAAACTCTCAAGTGAAGCTTGAGGACTGGAGTAGGCACATTGCCGAACCAGTATAAAAACTTACTGTGTGCACTCTCTCTATCTTTATCTTCTACATAGTATTTTCGCATAACATAGAGCATACACACACTTGCACTTAACTTGATTAAAGTAACATAACTTAGCCACCTGGAGCCAAAGCTCAAAGGCTAGATTAATTAACTTAATCTACAATCACTAAGTTATCAAAACATAAGGAAGCCTTATACCTAAGGCTAAGCAATTCGAAACCTAAGCTTGCTACATTCACTAATCCGCTGCACTCTTTAACAAGACAAGCTTATAGCTTGATCAGACTTGCAAGTTTCAGGTAACAAAGTTTTTGAGTAGACGTGATTCAACCCCCCTTCTCACGTCACAAGCACCTTCACACATCACCAAATCCCAAGACTATGAGCTCATATCTCTCTAGTTTCTACTAGACACACGGGGAAAGAGGGGTTTATCACCTTCCCTTACTAGTGATGTCAGTGACCGAGGTTGCCAACCCTCCCTTACTGACAGCACTAGTGACCGAAGGTTACACTTGCCTATTTTGACATTTCGTTGTATTTCCATCGTACTCAAAATATCATAATATAATATTCTGACTTACTATCACGTCTCAATATATATGGACATAAACAACTGGTAATGCATACAAGTCATGTATAATCATCTAGATTCATAAATCACCTAAACACATAACACTTATGCACATAATTGTAATCACATACCATTTTCTCGTTAATTTATTTATTTCATTTCATAATCACCATTTTCTGTTGTAAACATATACAATAAACATGTTACAGTGGTTTAGATCCCTAGAAAAGGGTTAGAAATCATTAAAATGCAAAATCACAAAATTTCAACATTTTAAACAATTCTGCAGAATTCTACGAGATGGCCGCTAGCGCGTCCTCTGTGGCCGCTAGCGTCCAATAATGCACGACCACTCGCTAGCGCCTATTTTATGGTCGCTAGCGCGTGGTCATTCGCTAGCGGCTATGATTTAGCTGCTAGCGCGTGTCCCGACTCTGCATCTATACCAGTTTCAGAACAGCAAACATATTCGAGCATATAATGATTTCTAACCGATCTTTATACATGAAAACACACAAATACATATTATACCATAAATCTAAACCCCTACCTCTTGTAGTTTCACCCTCTAATGCCAAAAACCTCCTTGTTCTTCCTTAAGCTACTTGCTTAACACTCTATCTAGACCTTGATGATGATGGAGACAATCCTAGAGCCTCTGATGAATTATGATCGGTTCAAAGTGAAGGAAATGAAATGAGGAACTCGAATATGAGGTTAGTTTCTGAGTGAATTGAGTTTTGGGTGGAGTGGTGATGAGGTTTGTGAAGTTTGGTGTTTACGGAAGTTGAGAGAATTGTGTTTGGAGGTTTAGAGTTATGTCTCTGATTGTGTAAGGTTACTTCAGAGTATGGAAAAGTGTTTTGGGACGGAGGGATCCAATAACAATTATAAAAAGATGAGGTGCTTGCTTGAAAATGCAAAATTGCAGAAATGATGTTCTGTCGTCGAGCCGGTCGCTAGCGCGTGTATCACGGTCGCTAGCGACCGTTCTCACCGCATTACCTGCTAGCGCCTTGTTATTGTCGCTAGCGAGGAACCTTTACCGACTCATCCGCTAGCGAGCTAAGCTAGGCGCTAGCGATGGAGTACTGCTATATGACAGTAGCAGCAAGCAACATACTTCAAAAATCCTAAAATGCATCTAACTCACTCCAAACCTTTACCAATAGTTCCTACTAGTACTTATACACTTGTGCAAACATACTCTTACTAGAATTTCCATTTATTTCTTAAATTCCCTACCTAGATCATCATTCTTAACTCATTTTTGTATTATACCAACTTCTCAACCTTATGCAATGCACTTACCACATCAAATACTCATTTTCCCACATAGTACACATAACACATATTTAGTCGATCATACATGTCAAAATACATTCTAATACACATATATCCCAATTATGCCTTGATCGAAGCGATTTTCACTAAATCTCTCCGATTAAAGCATGATTAGGATTTTGGGGTCTTACATTCTCCCCTCCTTAGAAAGAATTTCGCCCTCGAAATTCAATACCTGTAAATAGTGTAGGATGCAAATTCCTCATCTCTTCCTCTTTTTCCCATGTATATTCCTCCGCTCTCCCCCGCCCCCAGGCTACCTTCACCAATGGAACAGTCTTATTCCTTAAGTTTTTGATACTCCGATCTAATATTCGGGTAGGAGGTAAAGGGAAAGTTAAGTCATCCTTTAGTTGTACCTCTTCGATTTCTAATACATGACTCGGATCAGAATTGTACTTTCGGAGTTGTGATACATGGAAGACATTGTGAAGGTTTGACAACTTTGGAGGTAAAGCAATGCGGTATGCAACTGGACCTATACGACTTAGGATCTGAAATGGACCTAAGTATCTAGGACTCAACTTCTTAACTTTGATTGCTCTACCTATTCCTGTGGTAGGGGTCACTCGTATAAACACATGATCCCCAGCCTCAAATTCCAATGGCCTACGCCGATGATCCGCATAACTCTTTTGATGACTTTGAACCGTCAAGAGCCTTTCCCTGATTCTTTGGATTTGTTCTGTGGTTTCTCTCACCAACTCAGGTCCTAGGGTACTCTTTTCTCCTTCTCCCGGATCATACCAACACAGCGGAGAACGACACTTCCTACCATTTAACGCTTCAAAGGGTGCCATTCCTATACTAGCATGGAAGCTGTTGTTGTAGGAAAACTCATCTAGAGGCAACATCCTATCCCAACTACCCTTATCATCCAAAACACAAGATCTCAACATATCCTCTAGGGTCTGGATGGTCCGCTAGGACTGACCATCGGTTTGTGGATGGTAAGCTGTGCTCATACGGAGTTCGGTTCCAAATGCCTCGTGCAAGGCCTCCCAAAAACGAGAAGTAAACCTCGGATCTCGATCCGAAATAATACTCTCGGGTACTCTGTGTAACCTCACAACCTCTCGGATGTACAAACTTGCTAACTTCTCTAAGGGATAAGTTGCTCTGATGGGTAAAAAGTGAGCCGATTTCGTCAATCGGTCTACTATTACCCAAATGGCATCATTACCGGCTTGGGTTTTTGGTAACCCCACTACAAAATCCATAGATATACTTTCCCACTTGCAATGAGGGATTTGCAGTGGTTGTAACATACCGAGTTCCTTTTGGTGCACAATCTTCACTTTTTGACACACTAAACACCGGTTCACCCAAACTGACACATCTTTCTTCATACCGGGCCACCAAAACATTTTCTTTAGATCTTGATACATCTTGGTTGCGCCCGGGTGAATGGTGAAGTGGCTTTTGTGAGCCTCCTCCAGAATACTACTCCGGAGGTCACCATAAGCGGGTACACAAATCCTTCCTTTACATCTCCACAAACCATCTCCGTCCTTACTAAACCCTTCTGCTTTCTCGTCATTCGCCGCTTGTACTAACTTTAAAAACTCCTCATCAATCCCTTGAGCTTGCATAATATCCTCCTTGAACTTACTAGAAACTGTAAGGTGGCTAACCATAACACTTGTCGGGGTAAAAGAAACCGCTAGGTTAAGGTTCCTGAAATTCTCCAATAGTTCCGTCTCCTTTATCATCAAGTGAGACACATGAAGCATTTTGCGACTTAAAGCGTCCGCTACCGCGTTCGCCTTTCCCGGATGGTAGTTCAATCCAAAATCATAATCTTTTAAAAATTCCATCCATCGTCTTTGCCTCATGTTTAGTTCTTTCTGATCAAAGAGATATTTCAAACTCTTATGATCAGAGAAAACTTCAAATCTCACTCCGTACAAGTAGTGCCTCCAAATCCTTAAAGCAAAAACGATTGCGGCAAGCTCCAGGTCATGGGTAGGATAATTCACCTCGTGTGGCTTTAATTACCGTGAAGCATATGCCACTACTTGGTGATGTTGCATCGACACGCAACCCAACCCTTTCCCTGAAGCGTCACAATAGACTTCAAAAGGTTCATTAGGATCAGGCACCACAAGTACAGGTGTTGTGGTCAATCTCTCCTTTAACTCTGCAAAACTTCTTTCACATTCATCAGACCACACAAAAGGAGCATTCTTTCTAGTAAGTTTTGTCAATGGTAAAGCAAGCTGCGAAAAACCCTTAATAAACCTACGGTAGTATCCGGCTAATCCTAGAAAGCTTCTAATCTCAGTAACCGTAGTTGGTCTCTCCCAGTTTACCACTGCTTAAACCTTACTAGGATCTACAGCTATGCCCTCCGCAGATACTACATGGCCTAAGAACTTGACTTCCTTCATCCAGAACTCACACTTACTTAACTTGCATACAACTTCTTTCTTCAATACTTCCAAAAACAACCTAAGATGACTTTCATGTTCTTCCTCCGTCCTAGAATAAATCAAGATGTCATCAATGAAAACAACTACAAATTTATCCAAGAACGGTCGGAAGATTCGGTTCATATAGTTCATAAACACCGCCGAGGCATTAGTTAATCCAAAGGACATCACTGTAAACTCATAATGCCATAGCGAGTTCGGAAAGCCGTCTTAGGTATATCCTCACCCTTGACCCTAATTTGATGATATTCTGACCTTAAATCTATCTTGGAAAACACCTTCGCCCCTCTCAACTGATCCATCAAATCATCTATTCTAGGAAGGGGGTACTTATTCTTTATTGTTACCTTATTCAACTGCCTGTAATCTATACATAATCTCATACTCCCATCCTTTTTCTTGACAAACAACACTAGGGCTCCCCACGGTGAAGCACTAGGTCTAATAAACCCCTTCTCCAACAACTCCCCCAACTGTGTCTTAAGTTCGTTCAACTCACTGGGTGACATCCGGTAAGGGGCCATAGAGACAGGCCCTGTTCCCGGAACCAAATCAATACTAAACTCTACTTCTCTGGACGGAGGGAACTCGGGTATGTCATCAGGGAAAACCTCTGGATACTCTCTTACTACGGGTATAGCGTCTAGGCTCAGTTTAGTTTCCACATCATTTGAGGCAAGAAATACAAGACCTTTATGTGTAACCCCACTTTGACTTAACTCCACAGGATGTACTGACAAACTAAAAGAAAATGTAGGTGACTCAGGATTAGATATACTGGAGGTATCGTGAAATATGACAGACTTGGCATGACAATCCAATAAGACTTTATTCACTGACAACCAATCCATACCTAAAATCACACCCAAGCCCGACATAGACAAACATATAAGATCAAAGGTAAATGACCTATCTCCTAAGGAAAATTGACACTTAGTGCAAACGATGTTAGTGCTTATGGGCTTAGCAGTGGGTGTGGACACATGCAAATCATATGGTAACTCACACATGGGTAAATGCAACTCCCTAGCATGCTCATATGACATAAATGAGTGTGTAGCTCCCGAATCGAAAAGTACAACTAACTATTGATTCTTAACTTTACACTTACCCCTTATTAATTCATTTGACCGGACAACATCCTTTGCATTGACTGTAAAGACTCTTCCCTGGTGCTGAGGCCTGGAGGGGGTCGGAGCTGAGGTCTGCGGCTGAGGGAACCGACGACAGTCTCTGGCAATGTGGCCTGGCTTGCCACATCTGTAGCATACATTCTGCCCTGCAAAACAAACCCCTCTGTGTCCTTTATTGCACTAGGAACAAATTGGTGTCTCTGTAGCTCTAAGAATCATAGCCTGACGTGGTGGTGGTGGTCCTTGTTGAGGCCTAGCACGATTTGGGCCTCTGAAAGGTCCGGAGGGAAACCGACGGGGTGGAAAATTCTGTCTTTTGAACTGAGGAGCCTGTGGTGCCAAATTCCTCCTAGAACTCTCCATTGAAGTACTATCATCTGACTGGCGGGCTTGTTCATGAACTCTGCAAGCCTCTACTAACCGGGAATAACTATCAATCTGCAAGTGATTCATTGCCTTCTGCATTTTCTGATTCAAACCATTTATGTACTTCATACATTTCCAAGATTCCATTGGATTGCCTTGGAACATATTTGAGAACTTAATAAGATGTTCAAACTGAGCTGTATACTCTGCCACGGTCATCTTTCCCTGAGTCAGATTCATGAACTCCCGCTCTTTCGCCTCTCTGATGGACCTGGGAAAATATTTATCATAAAACATTTCCTTGAACCTATGCCAAGGAATAGGAATTCCCGTAGCATCCATTCTGGCCTTTTCTCCTCTCCACCAATTTCCAGCATCCTATTGTAACATAAAAGTGGCAAAAGCAGTGCGTTGTAAATCTGAACACTGCACCACGGTAAAAATCTTCTCCACTTCCTCGATCCACTCCCCTGCTACTGCCGGATCGACGGAACCTGTAAACACTGGGGGATTTACCCCTCTGAATTCAGCAAATCAGGCATTTCCCCTGTCAGTTTCTGGCTGTGGTGTGGGAAGGGTCTGGCGGCCCAAAGCTTCCGCCAGTTGCTGAACCGCCCTTGCCATTCCTGCCAAGGCCTCACTTGTCCCTTGGTCACCCTCAGAACTACTCCCGGTTGGTCTCGTCTGACGTCTTTTCGGTGCCATTTGTACCTGTACACACCAACATAATCACAGAGGTGATCAGTCTCCATAATCACATTAGGCATATACAACTACCTATGTCCCAAATAGACAAGTCATGCTCACGTTACACAGCTATAAGCATAACACGATCGTACTATGCAACAAAAGCATAGATAGCCATAACCCCAAGCCTTAAGGTTCGACCTGCTCTGATACCAAAATGTAACACCCTAATAATTACCTCTTTATGCTTAAGTCATATTGAGTTAATTATCGGAAATTAACATCTTGTTTCAGAGTTTAAATTTGAGTAAAGTATAACTGATATGAATAACTGATATGAATAAATATATCATTCTAAGAGACTACCCAAACTACTCATTACAAATACATAACATTAGAGTACACAACGGTGGCCCACATGTACATAAATATCATACTACAATATCTGGGATACACATAATATCATAAATAGTACAAGTATATAGTGGTGAAACTTTTAAAAAAATCATAAGCTTGTACAGTCACTTATAACTGCCTTAAAGGTTCCCAAAAAGATGACAAAAGTCATAAAGTATAAATACAAGGCATAAACGAAAGTAAAGCTAATATTCTAAGTCTTCGGGAATCCAAGCTCTGAATCCATGTATGCTCCGAAGCATTTAACCAGTAGATGTACTGGCACCCCTGTCTGTATCTAAAACAAAAGTGGTGGAATAGGGTGAGCTCCACGGACTCAGTAGGGGGATCACTCCGGTTTAATATAAAAACAGTGTAATATGCAAGATTTACATTATTGGGGATTTCATAAATCAATTTATATCCGAAGTGTCTTACCTAAATGCATCTTGATTAATATGTATGCATTATATATGATTCTGAAAGCATCAATACTTATTTAATTTCTGACTAGTGCATATACATAGACTCATCCTTGATATGTGCATATTATACCTTTATTTGAATTGGCATTAACCCTCTTATCTCTTTCTACCTCCACATCACCAAATCCCAAGACTATGAGCTCATATCTCTCTAGTTTCTACTAGACACACGGGGAAAGAGGGGTTTATCACCTTCCCTTACTAGTGATGTCAGTGACCGAGGTTGCCAACCCTCCCTTACTGACAGCACTAGTGACCGAAGGTTACACTTGCCTATTTTGACATTTCGTTGTATTTCCATCGTACTCAAAATATCATAATATAATATTCTGACTTACTATCACGTCTCAATATATATGCACATAAACAACTGGTAATGCATACAAGTCATGTATAATCATCTAGATTCATAAATCACCTAAACACATAGCACTTATGCACATAATTGTAATCACATATCATTTTCTCGTTAATCTATTTATTTCATTTCATAGTCACCATTTTCTGTTGTAAACATATATAATAAACATGTTACAGTGGTTTAGATCCCTAGAAAAGGGTTACAAATCATTAAAATGCAAAATCACAAAATTTCAACATTTTAAACAATTCTGCAGAATTCTACGAGATGGCCGCTAGCGCGTCCTCTGTGGCCGCTAGCGTCCAATAATGCACGACCACTCGCTAGCGCCTATTTTATGGTCGCTAGCGCGTGGTCATTCGCTAGCGGCTATGATTTGGCCGTTAGCGCGTGTTCCGACTTTGCATCTATACCAGTTTCAGAACAGCAAACATATTCGAGCATATAATGATTTCTAACCGATCTTTATACATGAAAACACACAAATACATATTATACCATAAATCTTAACGCCTACCTCTTGTAGTTTCACCCTCTAATGCCAAAAACCACCTTGTTCTTCCTTAAGCTACTTGCTTAACACTCTATCAAGACCTTGATGATGATGGAGACAATCCTAGAGCTCTGATGAATTATGATCGGTTCAAAGTAAAGGAAATGAAGTGAGGAACTCGAATATGAGGTTAGTTTCTGAGTGAATTGAGTTTTGGGTGGAGTGGTGATGAGGTTTGTGAAGTTTGGTGTTTATGGAAGTTGAGATAATTGTGTTTGGAGGTTTAGAGTTATGTCTCTGATGGTGTAAGGTTACTTCAGTGTAAGGAAAAGTGTTTTGGGACGGAGGGATCCAATAACAATTATAAAAAGTTGAGGTGCTTGCTTGAAAATGCAAAATTGTAGAAATGTTGTTCTGTCCTCGAGTCGGTCGCTAGCGCATGTTTCACGGTCGCTAGCGACCGTTCTCACCGCATTACCTGCTAGCGCCTTGTTATTGTCGCTAGCGAGGAACCTCTACCGACTCATCCGCTAGCGAGCTAAGCTAGCCGCTAGCGATGAAGTACTGCTACATGACAGTAGCAGCAAGCAACATACTTCAAAAATCCTAAAATGCATCTAACTCACTCAAAACCTTTACCAACAGTTCCTACTAGTACTTATACACTTGTGCAAACATACTACTAGAGTTTCCATTTATTTCTTAAATTCCTTACGTAGATCATCATTCTTAACTCATTTTTGTATTATACCAACTTCTCAACCTTATGCAATGCACTTACCACATCTAATACACATTTTACCACATAGTACACATAACACATATTTAGTCGATCATACATGTCAAAATACATTCTAATACACATATATCCCAATTATGCCTTGATCGAAGCGATTTTCACTAAATCTCTCCGATTAAAGCATGATTAAGATTTTGGAGTCTTACATTTTCCGGATATATTATTTTAAAAGAAAAAAACAAGCTATGGAATCAACACGTGACCTTTGATTATTGACCTAAGATGACTTAAGAATTAAAGGCTAATTACTTGGGGGTTACAATCGTATCTGAACTCGCCTTGTAAGACCTTCTGAGAAGAGATGGTTTCTGTGAAAAAAAAACTTTCTGAGAAATTGAGCTTTCTCGGAACCATAGGTTTCTTAGAGCCTTTTGAGAACATGAGTTTCTTCTCTTCTTTGGCTTTCCATGACTTTTCTTCTGAGATGATTTAAGATGTTCTTAAGGCGTCTTCTTAGCTTAGAGTTCTTCTTGTATTAGCGCTTAGCCAAAGGTCACACATCCATGTCTTCTAAGACTAAGCAGTCTTTGATCTTTTCATACCTGGACTTGTGTTTTTGCTGAGTTTTTTATAATTTTCACCGAAATGCAGTTGAGCACACATAAGCTTAATCAAGCAAAAGTTTTATCTATCACTCAAGGTTTGTTATCATTCAAAACATTAAGCTTCTAAGTAATTCTTGTGAATTACTCTTAGAATCGGTTCTGGAGCTTACACAATGCTCTGACGTGGACTGAAAGGGTGGAATCTGAGCTTTAGGTCCTCATCTCTGATATCTTTTTTGTTCTCCAAGGCGTAGGGGATGGGACCAGCAAAGGGATTCCAATGCCTAAGTTAGTCACTACACAACTGGAAATTCACTTAGAGTCACTTGTCTCAAATATACCAGACTTAGACCTTTTAAACTAAGAACTTCCCACCAGTTTTTATGCGTTGAAAGATGAAGTTCTCTAGGAAACACGCTAGAAGTCAATTGTAACTACCACAATTTGTGTGCTTCCGAAATTCTCTACGGCCTTATCCACTACAGTTGAAACGTACATGTGGTTCCTTATTTCTCGGATTAGGTCCAGGTTCAATAAACCTTATCTCCACTCGGTTTCAAAACTAGCTCAGGTTCCACCTTCGAGTCATAAGCTCAGAGGTTTAACTCCTGCGGTCGCCAAGCTATAGGTTGCCCTTACTTGAGGCCGAACCACATCCTATAAGTGTTATAATATATTTTGAATAAAAAATACAAAGTTTTTATCTTTTTTACACGAGTAAAGTAAGAGGTGTATACTATCTTAAATTTCTAGATTTTTTTAATATATCTTGATATCAATAATTTTTATTTTTTCAATTTTTCACCTATAAAATCATTTTAAATATTTTTCTATTACTATTTATTATTACTTAAATTTATTTTTACTTTGAATTATGATGTACAGTTTTATTCATGATGTATATCTTTACTCCAGAAAGAAAGAAACTTTTTATTATACCATTTCGAAGCTAAAACAGGGGATATTAATTATTTTTACTCCATTAGTTGCAATGTTGACAAAACTATCACAAAATATAATTCTTTTTAGATTCATATCGAGTAAAAATGTGTCATAAATCTAAGAAAAAATAAGTGTAAGGAATAAATAGTAGTTTATAAATATTGAAAATAATTTTATATATGAAAAATAAAAATTAAAAATTATTGATGTATAAAATATATTAAAACTCCAAAAGTTCTAGGTAGTATGCCTTTTATTTTAATTATTCAAAACGATAACATAACTTTCCATTCTTTTTATTTAAATTATTGAAACACTTATAAGATAATATATTTATTTTTAAATTTTATAAATTTATAATAGTTAAATTTTTATATTTAATATTGATTATTAGTATAATTTTTTTGGTGTACATAATTTAAAATATGAAGATTTAAACAAGTAAAAGTTAATAAAATACTTTTCTTTTAGAAATATCAAAATAAATGTATAAAAATAAGTGATAATAATCAAATTAAAGATATATACAGTTGATTTGAAAATACTTAAAGTAAAATATTATAATGAACAAGATAAATAATAAAAAGTTTACATAATTAAAATCAGGGTCCAATTTTTTTAATAATAAAACTGTCAATGACCAATTTGTCTAAAAATAAGGCTATCATCTATACGTTTAACTTTTTTCATTCAGAAACTTTACGGTTCCAATTTTTGACATTGTTATAAATTAGTTAAGATATTTTCAGTTATTAAAGACTGTTTTATTCGACTATTTACTCCTGAAAAATAAGAGTATTACTATAGGTATAACAAAAAAATCAGCTAAAACAGCCAATAAATTATGCACAACATATATAATATAAATTTTACAACAAATATTACATGTCGTGCACACCATATATCACATGACGTGCACAACATATATCATATGTTACAAAGAAAAATGATGTTACAACATGTGATATATGTTATGCACAACAGATAATATATGTTATACACTACATATAATATATATTGTATATTTTATATTATATATATTGTGCATAATATATTAGGTGTTTTGGGGAATTTTTACCCATTTAAAATAAAAAAATTTAATATTCTCATAAATAAATATATGATATCAATATCTACACAGATGTCCTAAAATTGACCTTTGTCTCTGATTTTCGCCCCCCAGGCGAAAATGGGGGTGCATAATCGCCCCCTGGGCGAAAATGGGGGCCTATATATACCCCATTTCCGCCCCCCTTCCAGCTGCCCCACTCCTTCTCTCTCTCTCTCAAATTCTCTCTAAAATTTGTTTAATATTGTTTTGTTGTGCTGTGCAAGATCTGAGAATGACAGAAAATAATTTTGGAAGTGCAAATGAGTTCCATATTGCAAAAAAACTTGATATTGTGGTAAGTCAAAATTTATATAATATTTAAAATATGACTTTATTTTATATTTTTACATATATAAATTTAAATATTCATGTTATATTATATGACTAGGATATAGACTTGCATATGTGGTTAGGACATAGGCCGGTTGAATGTTGAATTTAATTTTTGAAAATCAATTTAGAAATTTAGGTAATTATTTTTTTAATAGAATATTAGTTGAATTTAGTTTTGGTAATTAGATTTTATATTGTTGTAGGTAACTATTTTTTTCAGTAGAATATATGTTGAATTTAGTTTTGGTAATTAGATTTTATATTGTTGTAGGCAATTATTTTTTTCAATAGAATATATGTCGAATTTAGTTTTAGTAATTAGATTTTATATTGTTGTAGGTAATTATTTTTTTAATAGAATATTTATTGAATTTAATTTTGGTAATTTGATTTTATATCGTTGTAGGTAATTATTGTCTAATAGAATAATTATTGAATTTAGTTTTGGTTAGGGGTGTTCATTTTAACCATTAACTTGAACTGAACTGGAACTATATTAAAACTAATATAAACTGAACTGTACTTTTAAAAACTGAACTGAACTGAATTCAAAGTAGATAAACCAGTTTTGAACCAGTTTATAATATGGTTAACCAGTTTTAAAACAGTTAACTAGTTTAAACCCAGTTCATCCAATATAAATCGATTATCATCCATTTTAAACCAGTTCAAGATCAATTCATCTATTTTAAATCAATTTTAAACCAGTTCAAAATCAGTTTATTCATTTTAAATCAGTTTTAAACCAATTCTAAGGCAACTTATCCATTTTAAACTAATTTTAAATAGATTCAAAAATGGATAACTAATTTTTTAGAGTGTAATTTTCTTTTTCTTCACAAAATCTGTTTTTCCAAACTAGTTTTTCAAACCTGTTCTTTACAAAAAAATCTCATCAACAATTAACAAATATTTAAACAGGGGTTCTGAACTAACAGGATTATAGAAATACCACTATGTGCATTTAGATTGAACTAATATAAGCATGGTTCTGCCATTTTTGCTTTCAATACACCTTTAAGCATTGATTGCTATAACAGAACATTTGCAGCTATCACATTTTTTTCACATTGGCATTCTATCAAACAGAACATATGCATTCAATAACACAACAAGAAAATGAAAAAAAAAAATCAATGTTGACAGGAGGGAAGAAAAGAATGGGGAAATCCAGAAAGGTTAAGAGGATATAGGAGAAAAGAGAAAAAAATATATATGTACCGTAATTAACATGTCAATCAACGATTACATAAAAAAATGCTTGAAGGAAGAATTCCTTCTACTTTGGGAAACTGTAGTAACCTTCAGGCGCTGGACTTGTCGCGAAATGCGCTCACTGGTAGCATTCCTGTGGGGCTATTTCAGCTTCAAAACCTCACAAAACTGCTTCTGATTTCCAATGATATATCAGGTCCAATTCCGGCGAGTTCGGTGTTGAGCAAGTGGTAGTGACTAATGATTAGTGTTATTAGAGTTTTGAGTGAGAGTGGGAGAGAGATTTGGGAATTAGGGTTCTTGGTAATTTTTGAGATGGAGTGATAGATTAATTTAGATTGAGGGAAACAATGAGTGAAATTTTATGTTTTAGGTTAATAAAATAAAAATCAGTTTAAAACTATTAAACTGTTTTTGAAAACTAGTTTTTAATATATAGTTCAATTTAGTTATAAAAATAGTTCAGTTTAAATATATTTTTAAAAACCAGTTCTTTTAAATTTGGTTCCAGTTTAGTTACAGTTCAGTTTAGATAAATGGTTAAAATGAACACTCCTAGTTTTGGTAATTAGATTTTACAGTTGTCCATAATTACTTTTATTATTAGAATATTTGTTGAATTTAATTTTGGTAATTAGATTTTATATTGTTGTAGGTAATTATTTTTTCAATAGAATGTTTGTTAAATTTAGTTTTGGTAATTTGATTTTATATTATTGTAGGTAATTATTTTTTAATAGAATAATTATTGAATTTAGTTTTTAATAGAATATTAGTTTTGTCGAAATTAGATTTCTTAAATTATTAATTTACAATGGATTAAAATAAAAAAAACTTTTTAAATAGGCGGACCGGGTCCTTAATAATAGACGATGGAATCCACTTGCACCTCATCCACGTATGGAGTATTTGTTGCGCACTGCTGGATTGTGGGAGGTGTCACAGTTGACTAGAGTATTGTGGGACTACGACGCTGCACTAATTAGTGCATTAGTAGAGCGGTGGCATCTAGAGACGCATACATTCCATATGCCGTATGGGGAGGCCACCATCACACTTGAGGATGTGGCTTACCAGCTTGGTTTACGCATTGATGGTCTGGCCGCAGGGGCCCTAGGTAACTGGACGCAGCACTATACAGCGGACATGAAAGACATGTCCCTTGAGTTCTTAGGGGTTATTCCCCCTTTTAACCGTCGTACCGGATCTTTTATCCCCCTAGGTTGGCTTGATCATACATTCCCCCCTCACTACTTAGATCAGCAAGATTCTAATCAGCAGAGGTTGGAGCGTGTTACCCGTGCCTACATCATGAAATTATTTGGGGGATTTCTATTCCCCGATAAGTCTAGTTCGCGGGTTCACATGAAGTGGTTACCTCTAATACGGGACTTTGCGTATGCCGAGACTTTGAGTTGGGGATCAGTTGTGCTTGCTTGCCTATATATGAATCTGTGTAGGGATGCAAAGTATTCAGTCATAGATATTGCTGGTTGCGTAGCACTGCTCTTGTCATGGGCATACAGGCGGTTCCCGTCAGTACGTAGCGGATTCTGTCCGGACATTACATGGTCGTTGGCTGGGAGGTAAAGTTAATCGTTTCATTTGTAATTTTTTATTTCTTATATATCTCGTACGCATAACATATGTACATGTTTTTACATATCAGGTGGTGTGGGGTGTCTATTCCGAACATGGACGATAAACAAAGATTGTTGAGGTGGAGGAGGAGGTTGGATACATTGCAGATTGACGATGTAAGTGAGCTATATTATTTCTTTTTGCAAAAAAATAATTATAATATGTCTAACAGAAAATTGTTAAACCTTTTACAGTTCCTGTGGACCCCCTATGCTGACCTTGACGTTTTGGTTGTTATTCCGGAATATGTCATGGAACAGAGTTATATATTTCGTTCTGTGACTGCGCTTATTGTGTTCGAGACGATTGAGTGGCATCAGGTAGATCGAGTGTTGAGACAGCTTGGGTTTATGCAGCATATCCCTCAGCCGCCCTTAGATATTGAGAGGCTTCACACAGTGAACGGGCAGGGGTACTATACAGTTTGGTTGCCTGATCAGTTTCCACAGTGGCATGCCAGATGGGCATCTAGGGCAGATGCAGAGAGTATTGTCAACACTGTAGCTGCAGGGGAGGACTCGAGGCCTTCTGCAGAATATATGGAGTGGTGGTCCATGAACCGATTCAGGTTCATAGCTGGTGGATGAATAGTAAATCGTGACATGTTAGATGATCTTCCAGCTAGTCAAGTGCAAGACGGCGTTGTTATTGTATCACAACCAGGAGGAGTCCCAGACAGGCGACATACCCAGCGTCGAGCTAGGGCCGCGACTAGGACGAGCCAGAGGACGTACCCCATTGGGTATGATAATACTGGAGATCATAGTGCGCAGACACAGTCACAACCTCAGCCTCTGCCACAAACACGTAGGCGACGACCCGCAGCAAATCGTAGGCGGTAACAGACGCAGGAGCAGGCAAAGCAACAAGAGCAGGAGCATGAGCAGGAGCAGGAGCATCATGAGCACCAACAACAGCAGGAACATGTCCAGCAGCAGGTGCAGGTGCATGTCCATTAGCAGGTGCAGGAGCTCAGACAGCATATGATGCACGATGACATGGGACATTACTTTCGTTCATCATATGACTACACGTCGATGCCACCACAGCAGCAGGATGTAGGATCATCACATCTTGTTTCGCCTTTATAGTGGTCAGATGATCGGATAGATATGTTGCATCTTCAGCTGTCTACGCAGATGACACCCGAGCAGCCCAGTCTTCGATTGCCCGACGATTGGACATGAACATTCCTCCATCTTCCTTCCTTACTCCCCCACCTCCACCTATGTCATCCAATGCTGACGATACACAGCCACCCACTAATCCATCAAGTCCTATCAGACCTCGTCCCATTAGACCTCGTATGTGTCAGATTGGTTCATGCTTTTTTCCTGCGCCTCGGAGGGATCGTGGATAGTGTATTTTGACTTTATATTTATTTTATATGCATTTAAACTTAATTATTGTATTGTGAATTTGAATTGTATGACTTTATATTATCAGACACTTTGTTGATTATTGTATGCATTTAAAGTTAGCTATATCAAATACATTATAATTAAGTAACAAAAACATATCAAACTTAATATATTTATAACTTAATCATATGCGTAACAATAAAAGATCAAACTTAATGTATTTATAACTTAATATATTTATATTTAGGGGTCCCCGAGACGAATGACTTCATAGTTGGATAAATCATAATCGATCTCTTTTCCTTTTTTGTTGTAAATTTTAACTTCAAATGTCATAATTCCATCATATACCATAAATATCATAAACCCATCATCAATCCAGTATTGTTCGATGAATTCACTTCATCCTTGTGTTAGCCAAACCTCATCACCCTTTTTTTCACATTTGATTAGATATTCAAATTGTGTTGGTACCCTCAACTTGATTTGTTTCCGTAAATTTTCGCCAAAAGCTCGAGCAAATGATTTACTTAAACACTACACATCATAAATATAAATCAATTAATACAAATGTAAGTTAATGACAATCATCAACTAAAGGTAATACAAATATCTTGTTTGTGACTACGTAAACATACCGTTTCTTTTTGGTTCTCGAATTTTATCAAAACCCATTCCCATCCTGGGTGATCTCCTCAACTGGCGTAGGAAAGACTCTTTTGGAAACATCATAAATTATTTTACGGGACATTAGTGATTGCAGTGCGCTAGAACGAATGTGTTTTGTACTTCGCAATGTGAGGCAACACTTTTATAGATTGACGATATTCGCCCCCCCTGGCCGATTATCGATATTCGCCCCACCTTGGCGTTTACCGATGTTCGTCCCCCCTGGCCAATTATCGATATTCGCCCCACCTTGGCGATTACCGATGTTCGTCCCCCCTGGGCGATTATCGATAGTCGCCCCACTTTGGTGATTATCGATATTCGCCCCCCCTTGGCGATTACCGATGTTCGCCCCACCTTGGCGATTATCGATATTCTCCCCCTGGCCGATTATCGATCTTGGCGATTATCGATGTTCGTCCCCCCTGGGCGATTATCCATTTATCATTTTCTCTATAAAATGAATGCTAACTACATCCCATTTCCACCTTGCCTTGTTCCATATATGACACCTAAGCAATATCCAACATATGTTAAGTCCTCTGATGTGCCGAAAAATCGTACTCTATTGGCCATCAAACTCTACAACCACAACGAAACGGTATTCCTTTACACATTTCAAAACAATATTAGTTGTGACTTATCTGATTTATACTAACGCTTCTTTATTTTTTAATGATAGAAATTTATGTCCTCATTTACTCGAGTATATGGGGAACAATTGCCTGCGGAAATCAAGTTCAAAATACCTATAGGACTTGAGTTTCCTATCAAGTGCGAGAAGAGGGGCAATGATGTTTGGCTAACCCATGAGTGGAGTGATTTTCTAGAGTAGTTTTGGATTGATGATAGATATATTTTATGGTTGACCTATGATGAGATAATGACTTTCAATGTTGAGGTATACAACAACAAATTAGACGAGATCGACTACGATTTAGCCAACTATCCTGTGACCCACCTAGGGGACCCCTAAATGTATCGAATATCTATGTTATTGCGGTTAGTTCCTTATTTAGCCAACTAGTAAGTTTGATTTTGAAAACTTTGTTATCTATGTCAAAGCATTAGGGTTTTTCAATAATAATGGGTTATTTTCAACAGTAATACTAAAGATTTGACAAATTAAACAAATTAGTTAAGTTAAACATTCTCATTACTTGTTGGACAACAAACTTAGTACTATCCTTACTATAAATAAAAGCATACAACAAGATAGAAGTTGAGTACTCATAATACTGATAAAATTGAAACAACCTAGCCACGTCGTCCAGATGTTGATGCAATAGTGGTTGGAAAATTCTTTCGAGTGTGTCTTGTATTCTTGCAGATCCCGCAACGTCGTGGTTGATTGTCTTCTCTCTCATCAATCTCATTTCTGATCCGAATCGAGACTGGACGACCCTCGTTAGCCCTTCTGCGTGTCGGGTCAGGTCTGATCAATGTGCCGGTATATTCAGGCCACAAAAGCGGGCCAGGAACGGCAGTAAACTCCTTCTTGTAAACATTAAATATCCACTCAAGACTGTAGACCGGGTGTGTGTATGTCCCCCAATTAACTCGGGTGTCGGCACAAGCTACTAATGCATGACTGCAATGATAATGTAGAGCCTGAAAACTTCCACAGTCACAAAATCTTTCGGCAAGATTGACCCTAAAAGTGTTTCCAATTTCTAGCTCTGAAACGATAAACTCGACGTTCTCCCGGGTCAGACCGGTTACATTCTTGCGCCCAATCTTCCTACTGCTCTCTTGAATTGCACGCAACAAGTACTGTGACCAAACCTGTCCACTTGTAATCTGGCCTTGAACATCTTTTCCTTTTTTAGCAAACAATTCACCTAAACGAAAAAACGTACCCTTCACAATAGCAGTAATTGGAAGATTTCGTGTCCCTTTCAACACAGCATTTATACACTCAGATAGATTAGTTGTCATGTGCCCAAACCGTCGACCTTCATCAGCATGTTGTGCCCACTTTTGAAGAGGGATTCTGTCAACCCAAGCGCACATGGCGGGGTTCTCATCTCGCAAAATCCCCATGTAATAAAGGTAATCACGACGGGTCCTTGCATATGCAGCATTTGTCAAGGCCCGCTTAGCATCCTTTCTCTTGAACTATAGGGCGAAGTTTGACACAATATGACGAATGCAATAACCATGATGGGCCGTAGGTGCTCTCCACTGATCAATTGCCGAATTGATTCAAATTAAAACTAGATAACTTGTAGTGTAATAGTTAACCTAGGTCATTCTTCCAAGGAATTCAATGAGGAGTGATCATGCAAAAACGAGTTAGGATTGGGGATTTTGAACATATAATGAAACAAATCAGAAAATTCAATGAGGAATAAAATCAAATAGGTAGAATACTAGCTTTAGGAATTTGGATTGTAAAATATATATCATTGATTCATCATCCTTTCAATGATTCTTTCAAGAATTGCAATTGAATTATAAATCTGAATTCAAATCTGAAATCAAACTTAATTTCTTATAAAAATCTTCATACATTCATCTTAATACATGATGCCTTGGCATCTTTATTTAATTTTATAGTCTAAATTCTAAGAAATTGTGTTAGTTTGAGTTAGTTTCAGTATTTTCATAGAGTAAATCAAGTGTTTTTAGAATAAATTGGAATTTCCTGGGTTATATTACGTTTTGGTATTATTATGATGTTAATTTCAGGAATTGTTGAAATAATTGGTGTTGGAGCGTATTTTAAAAAATTTAAAGGATCAAATTCACGCACGCCATGCGCCCTAAGGATGCTCTGCGCCTCATAAACAGAACCAAAGTGAAGAAAATACACGGATCCAGCCGCCCCGCGTTGAAACCGTGCACCGCGTCCGTAGTGCACCAGCTCCAGGCGCTTCGCGCCCTGTCACCACGCCTCGCGTCGCAAACTCAGAGATGGATGGAGAGGAGTGAGCGCAGCAGGCGCCTCGCGCCATTCGGGCGCCCCACGCCAAGGGAGCAGGCGATTCGCGCCAGCCGCGCGCCCTGCGCCCCAGAAGCCAGAGCCTCGCGCCTTCCACTCGCTTCGCGCCCGGGAGACACAGTTCTTGCCGCGATCCACGTATGGCTGAAGCCTTGCGCCCGGAGAAATTGGAAACAAAGCATAATAAGTAGTTCCTAAAATTGTGCTATAATTCAGGAACATTTCAAATGCAAATCTATTTGTATATTTCTGAGTTATCTTTAAACAAAATTCCCTTTGTTTTAGGGATAAGTATAATTTAAATTCTAGGACTATCTGGTTATACATAGGACTAGAAGGGAAGCTCAGAGATATCTTAGTTTTTATCTTTGTTCTATCTTTTGTTTTACTCCAAGTACTCTGTTTTTCTCTGTTTTTAATAAAATCAGTTATTCGTGTTTAAAAATGTCTTTCAATTTTTATGCTTTGTTTACTTTAATTATGAGTAACTAAATTCCTTGTTAGGGTGAAGGGGATCGTATTACTATGAATTAATTTTATATTTGTGAACCTTTGAGTTTTATTAATTCAATTCAAGCAATTACGTTATTTGTATTGTGTTGTTCTGAGGATTGGAAAATCACTTTTCAACTTATCTTGGATTTACGTGTTTATTTGGGAAAATAAATGTGTGAATTAGCTTAAGGGAAATTGCCAGAAAGATTAATATCTAGGAACAGAATTAAGCTTTTTGTGAACTTTGAATCAGTAAAAATATTTTATCTTTTCTTTGAAATGATTTGATCAAGGGATTGACTAATTGTTCATAGAAAAAGTGTTAAATTACCAAGGAATTGGAATTGACAACTTAAGATTCGTTCATTGGATTGATGCTTTAAAATTTAAAGGCAAGCAAATGTTTTACTAACTTCAGAAAATACGTGAACCCGATTCCCTAACTTTTCATCAATTGAATTTTCATTAACTTTTTACTACACTTTTACATTCTACAGTTCTTTCATTTCCGTTTTACTTTTATTCATCAAAATCTCTTTGATTTGTCTAATTAGAAATCTACTTTAAGAAATTTTTGCTCGGTTCTTTAATCGTCGTGGGAACGATACCCACTCACCGTGGTTTTTATTACTTGAACGATTCGGTGCACTTGCCGGGGATTAATTGAAACCGACAATTAGAGTAATTGAGTGATTTCTAAATTAAATATTGTTCTTTTATTTATTTCATCTTTGCACTCCCTTCACTGTGACGTTGGGAGTGCCGTATCTCACTTTCATCTAGTTTGGTGTTTGTTTTGCATGGAAAATAGCACCAACGGCTCTATATTTCGATCCTGAAATCGAGAAGACTTTGGGGCGGTTGAGGAAAGCAAAGAAAAGAGCAGAGATGGCAGATGAAGGTAACGGACAAAGAAGGACTTTGGGAGACTATGCCACACCTACTACCAATGGGTGTGGTAATAGTATTGTTCCGCCACCAGTACAAGCAAATAATTTTGAGCTCAAACCTTCACTTATTCAGTTGGTGCAACAAGAACAATTTAGTGGAGGAGCTCTTGATGATCCCAATGTACACTTAGCCACTTTCCTCCAGCTATGTGATACAATCAAGAGCAATGGTGTGAATTCAGATGCAATCAAGTTGAGACTCTTTCCTTTCTCTCTTAGGGATAGAGCTAAACTATGGTTGCAATCACAGCCACTGGAAAGCATCAGTACGTGGGATGACTTAGTTAGCAAATTTCTAGCTAAGTATTTCCCTCCTCAGAAGCTGGCAAAGTTAAGGAATGACATAAATTCATTTGCTCAAAAGGAAGGGGAGTCACTCTATGAAGCATGGGAAAGATACAAGGAGATGCTCAGAAAATGTCCACACCATGCAATCCCTGACTGGCTACAATTTCAAACATTCTATGATGGAGTTTCTCAAAGTTCAAGAGCTATGATCAATGCAAGTGTTGGAGGATCTCTTCATAGAAAAACCCCTGAAGAAGCTTTGGAGTTGATTGAGACAATGGTTGAGAATAACTTCTTATGTCCAAGTGACCGAACTCCATTAAGGAAAGGTATGATGGAGTTGGACACATTGGACACTCTCTTGGCACAAAATAAGATGATGTCTCAACAACTAGCTACACTCACAAAGCAAATGGGACAAATGCAAGTTACTGCAGTAGGACCTTCAAATTCATCTTGTGAACTTTGTGGGGGAGCCCATAAAAATGAAGAATGTGATCTTTTCAAAGAAACTTTACCTGAGCAAGTGAACTACATGGGGAACCCTCCAAGGCAACAAAATGATCCATATTCCAAAACTTATAATCCTGGGTGGAGGAATCATCCAAATTTTGGGTGGGGTAATCAAGGGCAGAAGCAATTCAATGTTCCAACTCAACAACCCCCATTCATTCCTCCACAAGGTCCCCCTAAACCAACTTCATTGGAGATTGCTATGGAGAAACTCACTCAATCCACTTCTACATTTGTGCAACAAACCTCAAGTTTCATGCAGGAGACAAGGGCTAATTTCAAAAATCAAGAGGCTTCTATAAGGAACTTGGAGGTACAAGTGGGTCAAATAGCTAAACAACTCTCTGAGAGGCCTGCTGGGATTTTTTCAAGCAACACAGAACCAAATCCTAAGGAGCATTGTAAAGCTATTCAATTGAGGAGTGGAAAAACAATTAAAGAGCAAAAAGAAGAAAAGAATGAAAAAGTGGATGTACGGGACAAGCAAAAAGAAAAAGAACTTCCCATACTTGAAGAGAAAGAAAAAGAAGTACCCATGCAGGAAGAAAAGAATGAAGAAGTTAAAGTTGCTCCATACAAACCAAGGTTACCATATCCTCAAAGGCTTCAAAAACAAACCTAGGAAAAGCAATCCTCAAAGTTCTTGGACATATTTAGGAAACTACAAATAAATATTCCATTTGTTGAGGCTCTTGAGCAAATGCCTTTATATGCCAAGTTCATGAAGGATTTGCTATCAAGGAAAAGAACTCTCAAGGAAGATGAAACAGTGATGCTCACGGAGGAATGTAGTGCTGTCATTCAAAAGAAGATCCCTAAAAAATTAAAAGATCCTAGGAAGTTTTATGTTCCTTGCACTATTGGAAGTTTGACCATTGGGAAGGCTTTGTGTGATTTGGGAGCAAGTATAAACCTCATGCCTTTCTCCATAATGAAGAAGTTAAATATTGAGGAAGTGAAGCCAACTTCTATCTCCCTGCAACTTGCTGATCGTTCAATCAAGTTCCCCTTTGGTGTTGTAGAGAATGCACTTGTCAAGGTTGATAAGTTTATTTTTCCTGCAGACTTTGTGGTGCACTACTAGAAACTCTCGGATTATCGACGGATTTATCGAGGGATAACCTTAAAATCCGTCGATAATCCAATGTATCGACGGATAGCCCCCCACGATTACTTGCTAGTCGGAATTCAGTTATCGACGGATTTGACCAAAACATCCGTCGATATTTTATCGATGGATATATCCGTCGACATCCGTCGATATTATTGACGGACATGTCGGCGGATATATCCCTCGATAAAGTCATTTTAAAAAAATTAGAAAATCATTAAATATATGTATCGGCGGATGCCTATCCGTCGATAATGTATTATTCGAACAAAAAAAATAAAAAAATTATTCAGTTATCGGCGGATGCATCCGTCGATAACAATAGCCGAAAATATATTTTTTTTAATATCTGAATTAATAATATTTAAACTAAATCAAAAATTATAACAAAATAGTAATAATCTCCATAAATAAAACTATAATGAAATATCATAATGTATATAGTAATCAATATTTACAAAATAGATAAAATCCAAACACTATATATAAGCGAAGTCATACAAAATCCAAAACATAATGTCTGAACATCCAAAACATAAACAATAAAAAAAAGTCATAGAAAATCCATCGTATCAACATCACAATCATCATCACCAGCATCATCTCTGGATGCATCCGGCTGAGTACGAGGAGTAGTCTGGGCAGAAGGAGGTCGAGGAGTCGGTGTGTGGGCAGCAGCAGGCTGAGGTGTAGATGAAGAGGGCTGAGGAGCAGATGAAGAGGGCTGAGGAGCAGGCAGTGTCGTCTGGGCAGCGGCAGCAGTAGATAGTGGAGGTGGTGTAGAATATGAGGGATGATGTGGATAGCCTGGATGATATGCAGGTGGAGGAGGAGGCCAGAATGCAGGGGGATAAGGCGGAGGGGGATGAGGATACTGTGGGGGAGTGGGAGGCAAGGGTGATGGCTGAGAAGGTGGTGGTGGTGCAGATGAGGACCCTCCAGCAGCAAAAATCCCATAATACTAGGACATCTGCTCTCTAATCTGTCGGCTGACCTCCGCAGCAATCTCCTGCTGCTGGGCGATCCTGTCCTGCTGTCGGGCAGCCCGCTCCTCCTCAAGCTGCGCCTGCAGCACCTCGACCCGGGTCTGTAGCTCCAGGTTCAGATTGTGAACCCGGTCACGGACCTCAGCGTCGCTGCTCTCCGCTGAGGCTGCTGCTCCTGATGCAGCAGATGCGTGGGAGGAACGGGCAATGGGGTTCGCGATCGCGCCCCGCCCGTATATGCGGCCCTTGTAAGGGCCGCCCACTACCTCAGTCCATACCGCCTCCTCATCGACGGGTGGGACGGACTCACCGGTCTGTGATGCCTCTGCCAGCTGAGCGCGGACCTCATCCAAGCGGCGCGTATAATCAGCCTACAATGAGAAGAATACATAATCATTTTAAATGGAATACAAAATCATATTAATTGAATACATTTATATAACTATGATGAAATCACCTATATGAGTGCGCTGCGACCGCTCGTCTACCGACGTCGTCTTGTCGCCCTTCCTCGTGTGCGTCTCCCTGAACAACTCCTCCTGCGTGGGTGGTCTCTTCAGCCTCTGCTCCTGTAAGTTTAAGACAATTGAAGAACAAAGCATTAATTAATCAATTCATATATAAGAAACATAAAATGAAATGTATTGCAGATATTACGTACCAGCCGTCTCTTAGTGGAGTCCACAGTAGCAGATCCACCACAATGAAGGGAGCCACCCCTCAATGAGGCCCTGCTAGCCTTGGCCTTCTCCGACTTGGCCTTAAACCTCGGAGAAGACCAATACTCCTGCAGCACACGGTGGTGGGCATCTGAGAGCCACCTGTGCTTGTCATCCTTGCCATTACGGATCCATAAGTACATGTCACCGAGCCTCTTAGCTGCCCGATGGCAGAAGGAACAGTACAGTACTGGATCATCGGCAGGACTAATGGTGAAGTGAGACTACAATATATAGACAAATTTAATTTGTTAGTTACCACAACATAATTAATTACAAATTACTAAAATTGAAGAGTTCATATTACCTTCCACTCCTGATACCATCGTCGCCTCTCCTCCTCGGTCAACTTCGAGAAATACTCGATCGACCTATGATACATCTTCTGTATCGTGGCCGTGATCTGATGAGTGCCGAGGGTGGTAGGCACAAAACTACATTGTTATAAAGAATTAGTTTCCATTTTATATAATAATCACTTTTACATTTTATTTATAAAAGATTGACATTATTTATAACAAGTTAAATCATATACCTTAGACCGGATGAATCCGGTCTGATGGAGGGGAGAGGACGTGTATCTGAAGCTGCTGATTCAATCTCGGGTGGCACCTCATTACTGCCCCCAATGTCATGTGGGGAGGCAGTAATGGGTGATGACGATGGTCCCCCAGCAGCAGAACGTGATGGTGATGGTGATGGTGATGGTACTGGCTCGTAGTTCGGGTCCTCCTCCGTCTCTGGCCTCGGCTCCCGACCAGGGATATCATACAGCTGAATACCCCTGGAAAGATAACCACGAGGCTGGGCGGCGGTCTTCCTCCGCCCTCGATCTCCTCGGCCTCTGCCCCTACCCCTACCCCTATCATCATCTGCCATATCTATTCACAACAATACAAGTTGATTTTCATTAATTAAAGTGTTTGACAAAGTATCTTAAAATGATGTAGTGTTATTTGAAAACAAATTGAATTATTAAAAACCATTTATTCAGAAAGTTGTGGACTGTCTTCACTCTCGTCTTCTGTATCGTCACTGTCAAGTTCATCTTCTTCTTCGTCACTACCTTCAGTGGAGTCATCACCCTGAGTTGTGATGTTTTGGCGAGACATGTTAATAATGTCATCTTCACCAGTATCATCGTGTAAAGTAGCAGGGACTCCTGTATCTACAACCACCCTTGGAGCACGTGCAACTTCGACTTGGTAAGCTATTTCATCCACATCATCACTTTCAACTCTGCCCCTAGGTTTGGTTGTGAAAACAACCAACCACTTATTCTTGCACTTCCCCGGATACCTTGTGTAGTACACTTGCCGAGCATTCTGTGCAATGATGAAAGGATCATATGCACCAAATCGTCGTGTATGGTTAACCTCAATTATGTCGTAATCAGCGTGCTTGCGTGTTCCATCAGGATGTCTAGGATCATACCACTCACAGTTAAACAAGACAACCTTCTTTGGCGTTGGGTCCTCACCAACATATTCCAACTCTAAGACTTGTCTAAGTACCCCGTACCAATTATTCTCCCCTGTTCCAGCATCCCCTCGAACGCATACTCCACTATTGTACGTGGTCTTCTCACGACCCCAGTCTAGGGTGTGAAATTTATAACCATTCACATGGAAAATTGGCCACGAAATTGTTACATTGGTGGGACCCCAAGCTAAGCTTTTTATATGAGGATTTGTGACATTATTGTGATGATTGAGCACCTACATACGTAGACAACAAAGAGAATAGAAGGGGAAATTTTGAATTTTATGTTAAGATATAAATCAAAGACTAATAGTACGAAGATTACAAACTTAGGAACGAGTTGAACCATTGAGGGAATTGGTCAAGCGTATGATTCTGAACGGTTTGTTCAAAATATCTGTTGACAGTAAGTAGAAATTAAAGATTTTTAATGACAACATTCACTACTATGTACAAAAACATTATTGAAATGATGCATTAGATATGTCACTTACGTTCTATAAGTGTCCACCTCATCACAGTTGATGAGAACATGTAGGTGCGCTGCATGCTTTTCTCTATCATTCAGCCAATAGTTTGTGGGTTTACCGGCACCACGTCCAGGTTGATTAAACACAGACAAAGTAGGCGGATATGAAGTTTCACCTCCATCATCATTGCGGCCTACTGCTGTTCTTTTCGAATGAACATGTGGCTCAAAATAAAATGAACAGAAGAAAGACGTCTCCTTTGATAAATAAGCTTCACATATTGACCCTTCAACACGAGCTCGATTCTTGACAGTTCTCTTAAAGGTCCCAATATTTCTTTCAAAGGGGTACATCCATCTATATTGAATCGGCCCACATACTTTCGCTTCATAAGCCAAGTGCACAAAATTACAGAAATATTCTTTCCAACTTGCACAAAATTACAGAAATATTTTGCTCCATTACTTCCAAATCATGGGACCTTAGTGTGGTAGAACACAAATCACGAAAGAACAAACTAAGCTCGGTCAATGGTTTCCACACATGTAAAGGTAACTCTCGAAAGGCAACTGGAAGCAAACACTCCATAAACACATGACAATCATGACTTTTCATCCCATGGAACTTTCCATGCGCAACATCCACACACCTACGGAGGTTGGAAGCATACCCATCTGGCATTCTCAACTCTTGCACCCATTTACACACGGATTGCCTCTGCGCAGGATTTAAAACATAGCTTGCCTTCGGCTTAACAACGCGACCATCACGTGTCTCTTGTAAATGTAGCTCTGGTCGTCGACAATACTCTGTTAAGTCTAATCTTGCCTTCACATTATCCTTAGTCTTGTCACTGTCCATAACAATATTCATGATGTTATCACAAACATTCTTCTCAACATGCATGACATCTAGACAGTGACGAACAAGATTATCTTTCCAATAGGGTAACTCTCAGAATATGCTCTGCTTAGTCCAGTTATGGTCCACACCATAACCTGGAAACTTGACTACTTTACCCAATTCGGTTATCTTAGGCAGATTTTTAACTTTGTCCCATACCTGTCTTCCAGTAAGCCTAACAGGTGGTTCTTCATGTTCAACACAGTTTCGCTTAAACCCATACCTGTTATTCCTAAATGCATGATCATTTGGCAAGAATCTCCTATGACAATCAAACCATGAGTTCTTGCCGCCATTCTTAAGTGTGAAGGATTTTGTATCCTCCATGCAAATAGGGCAAGCTAGCTTCCCCTGTGTCATCCACCCAGACAACATACCATAAGCAGGAAAGTCATTAATCGTCCACATCAGAGCGGCTCTTAGCATGAAATTTTCTTTGGTGGCCACATCTTAGGTCAAGACCCCATTGTGCCACAACTGCTTCAATTCATCTATGAGTGGTTGGAGGAAAACGTCAATTTTAGCTTTTGGATTATCAGGGTCAGGAATTACACATGTTAAAAACATGTACGGATCTTTCATGCACATCTCAGAAGGGAGGTTGTAAGGGGTAACAACAACAGGCCAACAAGAATAAGGCTTATTAAATAAGTTATTTGGTGTGAACCCATCTGAGCAAAGCCCTAATCTAACATTCCGCGGATCATTTGCAAATTGAGGGTGACACCTATCAAAATGCCTCCAAGCTTCACCATGAGAGGGATGCGTCATTATCCCGTCACTTCTCCTATTCTCATAATGCCACCTCATGTGAGGTGCAGAGCTCATAGAGGCATACAAGCGTTTTAACCTAGGGATTAGGGGAAGATAGTGCATCCTTTTGTTGGGAATATGCTTATACCTCCCATTACCCGCTCTTCTAGGTTTGAATCTGGGGGCCTGGCAGAATTTACATTCAACTAATTCAATATCCTCCTTATAGTACAACATGAAACCGTTCATGCAACAATCAATTTTCTCTGCTTTCAACCCAAGTTTTGAAACTAACTTCTTTGCTTTATAATAGTCCCTAGGAATTGCCTCTGGTCGTGGATTAGCATCACTCATTAAAGTAGCCCATCGATCAAAAGCACTTTGACTCTCGTTTGCCTCTGACTTGATAGACAACATCCCTACTGCCACTAACAACTCAGAAAGGGCTGAACCACGATTATCACCGCCCCAATTTAAATTACGATCCCCATATTGGTCACCATCAAACCCACTTGAACTACCTCCAACAAACTGATCCTGCTGTACTGACACTGACTCGACTTCCCCATGGAATGTCCATACATAATAATTATCCATAAATCCCTTTCTGTACAGGTGAACCTTAATCGTGTCAACATCATAGAAAAACCTACAAACACACTTGGCACATGGACACTTGACTTTTCCCTCAGTCCTAAATTGTTCAGACATACAAGCAAACCCCACAAACTCTTCAACTCCAGCATAGAATTCCGGCTTAATTCCCCCCTATTCGGGTGTAACCTATCATACATCCATGATCTATTTGTTGATGACATTGCCCTTGAATATTGGAGAATCCTAAAATGAGAAGTTTAACTAAGGCTTATTAATAACATTTTTTTAGTTAATCTAAATTCCCCATTAATACGACACTAATGATTTTTACAAATTTGTTAAATTTTTACTCAAACATAATTTCGACAGAGTTTCCCTTAGTTTTACATAACTTAACAACAGTTATTTAATTTCTCAAAATTTTTACTTCACAAAATTTTGACAGAGTCTCCCCTAAATTTTAAACAAACTTTCTCATTTAATTTTACAAATCAATCAACCAGTATTGCCAGAGTTTAAGGACCGGTCTCAGACTAAGTCATCTACCCTAAGGTTTTGCAACAATAACAACACAATCATATCATTAAATTAAAATTAATAAATAACATACCTAATATAAACATAAGCTCCAATCGCTCGAATATATCAACAATTGTTCTCATATATATCATTTAAATAATATATTTATTTTTTAAAAAACAAAGTTTAACATATTAATTTTTTAAAATAGAAAAAATATAAAAAATTAATAAATACAATATATAAAAATACCAAAACAATGAAAAATTAAAATTTAACAAAAATACCTAATGGAAGAGCAAGAGAAGCTTCCTGACGGCGGTGGCAGCGGAGGTCCGGTGGCGGCGGTGGCAGCGGAGAAGACGGAGGATGCTACAATGAGTTCTCATTAGAGACCTCAAACAAAAAATCTAAACCGATTAAAATGTAGAGGACAGAGAGACTAACCTGTTAGCACTTCCCGGAGGGCGAACGGGCGGCGGACGGTGGCGGAAACGGCTGTTTTACGCGGCAGTGAGAGAGAGAGAACGGAGAAGAGAGAGAGACGGGCGTTCGCGAAATGAGGAAGAAGGAGACGCTGTCTCCTCATATTCGCGTATTATCGACGGATGGTTTAAACCATCCGTCGATATCATCCCTCGATAAAAGGCACCCGATTAAATGAAACGGTGTGTTTTAGTTATCGAGGGATGAAACCAATATTATCCGTCGATATTAGTCTTCTAGGGTTAGGGTTTAGGGTTTTATCGGCGGATATTTTAATCTTCATCCGCCGATACAATCAACCTGACCAAAAAAATTTTTTTTTTTTGGGCGAGAACAAATTATCGAGGGATATTTTCTAAAATACCCCTCGATAATTATATTCGTTGATTTAAAATTCTCCCAAATGCTATATCCGTCGATAATATCGGTCGATAATCCGATAGTTTCCAGTAGTGGTGCTTGATATGGAGGAAGATGAAGACACTCCTATTATCCTTGGGAGACCATTCTTAGCCACTGGACGAGCTTTAATTGATGTGCAAAAGGGTGAGTTAACATTAAGGGTGCATGATGAAAAGGTTGTCTTTAATGTTTCAACACTATGAAATTTCCAGTGGACCAAGAAAGTTGCATGAGATTAGACACAATAGATCCTTTGGTAGAGGAAGTTTTTGCTTTAACTTGGGAAGATGATATTATAGAAACAGTAGCTTTGGTGGAAGAAAATGATGAAAAAGAACAAGAGGATCCTAGTATGTCAAATTCTTCCTTAACACTTCAAGAAACAGAGGAGCTATTATTGAAGAAAAAGAGT
Source organism: Aeschynomene evenia (assembly GCA_013621005.1). Taxonomy (NCBI): domain Eukaryota; kingdom Viridiplantae; phylum Streptophyta; class Magnoliopsida; order Fabales; family Fabaceae; genus Aeschynomene; species Aeschynomene evenia. Next base: position 15,464 of record RYYW01000167.1, on the reverse strand, counting down.
GAGAAGCAAGAACCTACGAAGCCTGAATTAAAACCATTGCCTCCATCTCTTAAATATGATTTCATAGGAAATGATGAGTTTTATCCTGTGATAATCAATGCTTCACTAAATGAAAAAGAGGAAGGAGAACTACTGGAAGTATTGAAAGAGCATAAAGAGGCAATTGGATGGAAGCTTAGTGATCTCAAGGGGATTAGTCCAACCATGTGCATGCATAAAATCCTCATGGAAGAAGACTCAAAACCAGTGGTGCAACCTCAAAGAAGACTCAACCCCATCATGAAAGAAGTGGTGTTAAAAGAAGTTCTGAAGTTATGGGATGCTGGAATTATTTATCCCATTTCTGACAGCCCTTGGGTGAGTCCAGTACAAGTGGTACCAAAGAAAGGTGGCATCACGGTGGTGAAAAATGAAAACAATGAGTTAATTCCTACAAGGACAGTCACTGGATGGAGAATGTGCATTGATTATAGAAGATTGAATGTGGCTACTAGGAAGGATCATTTTCCCCTTCCAGTCATTGATCAAATGCTGGAGAGATTGGCTGGTCATCCATATTACTGCTTCCTGGATGGATATTCAGGCTACAATCAAATTGCAGTAGACCCTGTAGATAAAGAGAAGACAACTTTCACATGCCCCTATGGAGTTTTTGCCTATCGAAGAATGCCTTTCGGGTTGTGCAATGCACCCGCCACTTTCCAAAGGTGCATGCTTTCTATATTCTCTGATATGGTAGAAAAATTCATTGAGGTATTTATGGATGATTTCTCTGTTTTTGGAGATTCATTTGAGTCTTGTCTTAAACATCTATCTTTGGTTTTAATGAGGTGTTGAGAAACAAACCTTGTTTTAAATTGGGAAAAATGTCATTTTATGGTAACAGAGGGTATTGTTCTTGGACACCGAGTTTCTTCCTAAGGTATTGAAGTTGATAGAGCAAAGGTGGAGGTAATTGAAAAATTACCCCCTCCTATGAATGTCAAAGCAATGAGGAGTTTCTTGGGTCATGCTGGATTCTATAGAAGGTTCATAAAAGACTTTTCAAAAATTGCAAAACCTTTAAGTAGTCTTTTAATGAAAGATTCACAATTTGACTTTGACAATGAATGCATGCATGCCTTCGAAACTCTTAAAACCAAACTTGTCACTACACCAATAGTTTCTCCTCCTGATTGGTCTTTACCCTTTGAATTAATGTGTGATGCAAGTGATTTTGCAATTGGGGCTGTCTTAGGACAAAGAAAGGACAAGTTGTTGCATGTGATTTATTATGCAAGTCGTGTGTTAAATGATGCACAGAAAAATTATGCAACAACAGAGAAGGAATTATTGGCTGTAGTTTTTGCTTTTGATAAATTCATATCTTATTTAGTTGGTTCTAAAGTAATAGTCTACACTGATCATTCTGCTCTTAAGTATTTAATGAGTAAACAGGATGCAAAGCCAAGATTGATCAGATGGGTGTTGTTGCTACAAGAGTTCAACATTGAGATAAGAGATAAGAAAGGCTCAGAAAATTTGGTGGCAAACCATTTGTCAAGGATTACACACGGAGAGGAACAAATGATTAAGGTTCCAGTGAATGAAGAGTTTCCAGATGAACAACTCCTAGCCATACAAGTGTCACCATGGTTTGCTGACATGGCTAATTACAAGGTTGGGGGAAGGATTCCAAGTGAAATGAATGAGAATCAGAAAAAGAAATTCATGCATGATGCTAGATACTTCTTATGGGATGAACCCTATTTGTTCAAAAGGTGTAATGATGGTGTAATTAGAAGGTGCATCCCAGAGGAAGAAGTGTATAGTGTTTTATGACATTGTCATGGTTCAGAATATGGTGGACATTTTAGTGGAGAAAGAACTGCATCTAAGGTTCTGCAAAGTGGATAATATTGGCCAACCATTTTTAAGGATGCAAGAGCTTTTGTGGAGAGATGTGACAGATGCCAAAGAACTGGGAATTTATCAAGAAAGCATGAAATGCCTCAACAATTCATTCTTGAGGTGGATTTGTTTGATGTGTGGGGAATAGATTTCATGGGTCCTTTCCCATCCTCCTACTCCAACGTGTACATCCTAGTAGCAGTGGATTATGTTTCCAAATGGGTTGAAGCAATTGCCTCTCCCACTAATGATGCAAAGGTGGTAGTGAATTTCCTAAGGAAGATGATCTTTTCAAGGTTCGGAGTTCCTAGAACTTTGATTAGTGATGGTGGAAGTCACTTATGCAATAAACAATTGGAGAGCCTTCTGCAAAAATATGGAGTCAAGCACAAGGTAGCCACCCCATACCATCCTCAAACAAGTGGACAAGTTGAAGTTTCTAATCGAGAATTGAAGAGAATCTTAGAAAAGATGATAAATGATTCAAGGAAGGATTGGTCAAGAAAAATTGATGATGCACTTTGGGCTTACAGAACTGCATTCAAAACACCAATTGGTATGTCTCCTTATCAACTTTTATATGGTAAATCTTGTCATCTGCCCGTTGAACTAGAACACAAATCCTTTTGGGCTATAAAATTTTTGAATTTTGATTTGAAATCAGCAAATGACAAGAGATTACTACAACTCAATGAACTTGACGAATTTCGTAGTCAAGCTTATGATAATGCCAAGTTGTATAAGGAGAGAACCAAGAGGTGGCATGATAAAAAGATCACTCCAAGGCAATTTGAACCTGGGCAGCAAGTACTCTTATTTAATTCAAGATTGAGGTTGTTCCCAGGAAAATTGAAGACAAGGTGGTCGGGACCATTCACCGTGACCAAGGTTTCATTTTATGGACATGTAGAAATTATGGACCCCAAATCTGAAAGAAAGTTCACTGTGAATGGGCAAAAATTAAAACATTATCTTGGGGGAGAAATTGACCGACTTGTCTCGGTTCAAACACTCACTTGAGAAAGCCATACGTCAAGCTAGTGACGTTAAAGAAGCGCTTATTGGGAGGCAACCCAATTAAGTATCCTTTTATTTAATTTTGTTCATTTCAATTTTAGTTTTATTTGTTTTAATTTTTAAAAATAAAAAATAAAAATTTCCAACTTCTCTGGCGCTTAGCGCCCCAATGGCGCCTAGCGCCCCTCCTTGTTGTCCTTCCCCAGCGCCTCGCGCTAGCAAGGCGCACTGCGCCTGGAAGACAGTAACGAGCCCGAAAGAGTCGTGCTAAATGGCGCCCCACATTCACTTGGCGCATCGCGCCACGCCTTCTTTCTTTCCCGCGCCCTGCGTGCATAAGGCGCTTCGCGCCCAATTTCCCCTTGGCGCTTCGCGCCTCGTCTCTTCAATCTAGGGGCGTTGCGCGCCCAACCATTCTCCCCCTTTAGTTTTTCGCGCGCCTGCACTGATTTTGGGCGCCAACTTTTCGCGCCCTGCACAATGAATAGGGGCCAATTTTGGATGTATTATAAAGATGTCAGCATCTTTATATCATGCATCAAAGCCATTTTGTCCCGTCATTCCACCACATTCACATAGCAAAACACATATTTCCCTGATAGCTGTGTCATCATCGTGGGAGTCTACTTCATGTTTTTCATCATTTAGTTCTTCTAATTATCTCTATTTCAGGTAAGTTGTTCATTAACTATGAAGCATGATTAATTTTAGTTGTTATCAAAGAGAGATTATGAATAGTGCTGAGTTAGTGAAAATATAGTTAAATAGAGATAATATAGAAGAGAAAGTTGTCAATGAATATGTGGTCTGAGAAAATTTAAAAATTGTTGATAGAAATGATTATTACTCATGCTTAACTTAGAATTTTTGGTGTTGGAGAAAATATCATTTGATTCATTGTACAAGTGCTCTATTGTGAGAGATGGATAATATGAACGAAGGTTATTACTTCTTTTCTATTGAGCTAACACAGCTAATGGTGTTACTGTCATGTGGCTTCCTGTATTGGTTTGAATTTTTTTCAGGGAATGACACCATCATCTAAAAAGAGAAAAGGAAAAGAAGTGGCTGCTTCCCCCTCTTATTACTCTCATCGCTTCCGTACTAAGGAAAACTAGTACGTTTAACCCGTGCTATGCACGGGGAGTATTCGTTCTAATAATATATACATAAAATCTAAATATAAGAAGAAAAAATTATATAAAAGAGGACGAAACATTTATGCTAGCTGCAAGAATATTTTAGAAAGGTAATTATAACGCTCTAAGTAAATAAATTATAATAGCCTAACTAATTCTATACATAATTTCTCTAGTCAAATTCTTCTAGTAAAATCTCGTTATTTTTAAGTTTACATTAATAAGTACATGTATATCTAATATATTAATAGTAAGAGTAAATCAAATTATAGAGAAGCTATATTTTATTGTTATAATGTATTAATATGAAAAATATTCTTTTCAATTAATATATAATAAACGTTGAAAAAAAAAGATCATATTAATTGTGCTATATAATTGTAACAATCTTATAAAATATGATATGTATCATCACATTATATTTAAAATAAAATATGTTATATAATTGTAGCAATATCATAAAATTTGATATGTATCACCCCATTATATTAAAAATATTTGAGGATAATATCACCCCATCGTAAAATTTGATATGTATCACCTCATTATATTAAAATATAAAAATGGAAATGTATACAAAAAATACAAATGGAACTTCATATTTAAAAATGAATTACTATATTAATAATTTTTAACGTAAAGAAAATATTAATATGGTTCATTTAAATTTAAGAAAAAAATAAATTTATTTTTCTCCCAAATAAATAATAAAAAATATTCACATTTCTCAATTGCTATGAAATATCAACTATGAAGATTTGAGCATAGTTCAAATGACTACTTTACATATACATTATTATAAGAAAATTAATCATGTTTACATAAGAATTTTTTCTTTAATCAATTAAATTTATATATTTTATTGCAAAACAATTTATAAAAAATAATAGCAATTAAATAGACTAATATTCATTTAATACATATAAAAAAATTAGTTAATAATATTAGGATATGGTCCCGTTATAAAAAATAAAATTATCACTACCCATAAAAAATTCAACATTTTCTTTATTGAAAGACTTCAACATCAAAATCAGTTACTGAAAGAAAATCAAATAAAAATAAAAAAGACTAATAATGTAACATCCACTACAAACTTCAAGAATACATTTTCTTTGGAACTCTCATTGGAAAAAGAAGAGAAAATTGAAATGAGTGTTTTCGGTCTTTGGAACTCACAATAAGCATTGAAGAAAGTAAAAATTCAAAATGCTATTAACTTCTACGATAAATGGTTCAAAAAAATGCAGAATATCAATTATAGTTTTTTTTTATAAAATGCAGAAAACATGTGTAAATAGGAAATGAAGATGGATTCCAAATTTTATAAAATGTAACTTATTTTATTAAATGATTCTTTAGAATGAAGATTGTAGTATTAGTTTGGTGTAATTCACATTAAAAATTAAAGAATCGAAAAAAGTATGAGTTTTTAAAAGAGAGAGAATGTGTAATCTGAGCAAGCTCTCAGGATGGAAGATAATATGAGCCTACTCATTGGATGGAAGAAGAATAAGCACTAACCTTCTCTTTGATTTTATGGTTTAAGATTATTAATGAAGAAAATAGTAACCAATCCATTAATCTAAAATGTATAAGACTCAGAAATCAAATCACTAGCGCAAGGAAAAACACTTCAAATTATAGTCACATACAACTCAGCAATACTAAACAATAAAAGGATTAGAAATAAAATCAATAATACACCTTTTTGATGACATCAGAGACAAAGCAAAACAATCCAAATGAATGATCAATATTGCATTACAAAACAACAAAAGGAAACATATAAATGCAGTTTCATTCTAACACAATCTATTCACAGAAAATAAAGGACTAAAATACTACCCCAAAATCAAACAACACAAACATAAAAGGAGTATAGAGAGTGTCTTGGTTGCCAATTAATTCAAAATTCTCAATGATGTGCATTAGCACCAGTAGTGTACATAATTGTTAGATCCTAATCCACGAATCCATCTCTAAGAACCCCTGACAAAAAAAAAAAGGTCAAACAATCAAGAAAAGTCAATTAATCAACTATTTTTTTCTCCTTAATCCAATTTTCACATTGCAATTCATAGTTACAGTTCAGCAAGATAACTAATTATTATTTGACAGTTGAAACAATGAAGTTAAGATGAAAACTGAGCATCAAACATAAGAGAATGAAGGTGTTACCAACAAAATACAAAGTATAAAGGTTTGGCATAAATTCATCATTAGAAACCACTGAAAATAATACCTGAAATAGCACAGCAGAGGCAAAAAAAAAAAGCAGAAACCCAGCAACAATTTGATATGTTCATACATAACACAGTCCTTCACACATAACACAGTCGATTTAGAAATACCTGAATCAAGTAATGAAAATATTAAGAAATGTTATGTGTGGCTTTCACTTTGTGATACTACATTGAGTCAAAATCATATGAATAATTTATGCATTCAACAAATTCCTTTTACAATCAAATCAACAGAGGAAAATCTGAATACAAAAAATAAGAATCCTTTCTTCCAATATATAGAAAGGAACTAACTCTTCAATCCAGACAACCAAAATAGAATGAAAGGATAGTAAAAGCATAGAAGTGAAATTGTTAGGATTTGTCAAAATAGATCTAACTGCAAGCATATCCATAGTAATTGTTAGTGCTGGACTCCAACCATCATTCAATAGTAAAAATGATTGAACTCAAACATCATAAAATAAACACATGATTATATGAGCATGTGAGAGCTAAACATACTATGCATCATGAAAAGTAAATGCAATATTAATTATCATTATTAGCAAAGATAAATAGATATTTTTATTTTTATTTAAAAGAAAATAAACACAATTTATAACTAAAAAGAGAGATGAGCAATGATAATTGGACTTAAGAAATTGAAGTTTAATTGAGAGTGTTAGAACATAATGTCTTTAGAAGCTATTATTAGAACCTGGTAACATCTAAGATTACACATAGAATCAAACATACTAAGCAACAAAAATTGACATATAAGAGACTTGAACTAAAATAAAAAATTAGATGTTATGGAAATAGTCAAAAGAAAAAATAAAAATATTAAAATCAATTAGCATCAACATGAGCAAGAACACATCGCAAGAACATGAGTTTTCATAAACATGATAAAAATAATAAACATGTTATTGCATAAATAATTGACTTTTTGACATGATAACAAAAAAACCAATACAATCAAGATGAATATTCAGCCGATTTAACAGTGGCATAGGAATTGAATTACCAAAGGAACCAAATAACAAATTTTTATAAACTTAATCAAAAGGCTAGAAAATAAGAGACCAAAAGATTTGGATTGGGGAAAAACAAACCTCATCACAATGAGCTGTTAAAATTCAGAGACTTGATGATTTCCAAGCTTAGTAAGAAGATCCTCCAATAAATCTTCATTCATGGAAAGAATAAAACATCAAAGCAAAAGAGGATCTCAGCAAGGGGGAAATACATCATAATCTCAGCAAAAGAGAAGCAATGGTAGTCAAAACAGGATCAAACAACAGCAAAAAATAACAAACATCAGCAAAAAAATATATCAGACAACAACAAATAACAGGAGCAGTATTTACATTCTAATTGATAAAAAAAACAGCAGAGGATAACATGAGTGGAACTTATACATATTTAGAGAAACAGAAAAGAACTCAACCTTAAACCCATCGAAGAAAAAACAGAGAAGAACTCAACCTTAGCTTAAACTTGTCAAAGAAAAAAGAATAAAAGAATATAGTCCCTTAAAACTTACGGATTTCTCATATAGCACGTCCCATTTTCCCGTTGCGAGTCTCCACTGCCATCTCCTCCCTCGATCGCCTCCTCCACTTGCGATTAAAAAGAGATGTGGATGTGTGTCTATCCCAAAATCGCGACTGAAAAATAGAAGTTGTGAGACAGAGGCGTGATGGATTTTGCATGGATAGAGAGAAATGGATAAATGGAGAAGGTAAGCTGGAAGATTTAGGCGAAACATATAAATGGAGAAACAATAGTAGAAAGGAAAAGTTCATAACCAACCTAAAACCTTAAAATTAGGGCGGAATGAAATGAATGAAAAACTTAAAGAGAAATGCTCTGCGACGGTCCTTCGTCTCTGCCTTTCGATCGACTGGCTCCGTCGTGGCTAGCCTCCATCTCGGCCGACTGTGTTTCTCGCAAGGTAGAGGTGGGAGTGATCAGGAAGAAGGAGGAGTGTGGAATGAAAATAAAGATTCTTATCTGAAAATGAGATTGAATGCATTGCATAGTTCCAAGACAAAAATGAAGAAGCGGATGGATTGAATTGAAATTCGGAAAAGGCTAGGGAAGTGAAAGGGTTTATTTTGTGAGAGAATGCTTATTGTAAATGATGAAAACGTGTCTAATAGAAACAATAGGTTGGATTTCAAATATTATAGAGTGTAGTTTATTTTTTAGAATAAAGATAGTAGTAATAGTTTTCTTAAATAGAAATCTTTTAGTATTGTAGGTGGGTCCAGAATTTCTATATGGCTGTCATTTGGCATTGGTTTCCAATTTTCTCTTGGTGAATGTAAGATATTTAGATGAGGACTACTACAACTCAGTGGTAGTGAACAAATCAATCATCCCGGAAGTTGGCTTCGCACTTAGAGAGGGGGAATTTCCAGAAATCCAAGAGGAAATTGCTCGAAGGGGGTGGGAGTCTGAAAAAACCAAAGAAAGGGAGTTCAAAAGTTTCGTTAGAGGAAAGGGAATTGATTTCAGCTCTGAAATGGTGGAAAGTGTGCTGAATCTAGAAGTTAATCCAGACAAATCTCCCTATGGATTTTGCGCACGGATGAGAGGAAATGAGAAGCTGCAAACAACACTGCGAGAAATTTGTAAACCCGGGGCAAACTGGAAGCTGGACAAACAAGGCCGCCCGAATCAGTAAGCTCGATCAGATCTTATCCCTGTGGCCAGGGGATGGTTAGAATTCATAAATCATACCATCCTCCCAACCACTCACTATTCGGAAGTTACGGTGGATAGAGCAGAGATGATTCATTGCCTTATCACAAAGGAGCAAGTTGATTTGGGTACATTATTATCCAAGGGTATAGCAAAATTTGTGTACTCATCAAGAATGACCCTGGGATTTTCATGCCTCATTCAGCGCATCACAGAAGCCGCGGGGGTAGTGATAACGCGGTTTTTACCAACATTTTATACCCCTAATTTGGATAATTGTATGCAATTCTTAGCTCTATTTTGGCCTCTTTATTGTGTTTAATTCAACTTGAGATTAATCTGAGCTTAATAGAAATAAAGACTAAAATAACAAGTTTTATGATGTTTTTACAATTCAAGGATGACCTTTGCACTTGGTCTTGGATATTTCGTATTTTTAGTGCAGGTCACAGGTATTATTGGAGCTGTAGACATCTGGAACTGAGTAAGAAGCGGAGCAGTGGAATTCAGAGCAAGCATCGAGCGCTCCAGCGCCCGTAGCGCGCTCCAGCGCGCGTGGCTCAATTAAATCAGTCACGTGCACAAGCTGGCGCTCCAGCGCCAGTAGCGCGCCCCAGCGCCGCGCCGCAACTCTGTCACAGCAGAAACCCTAATCTGCACGAGTTGGAGGCCCAATTAGCTAGGGTTTGGAGGCTGCTCACTCTATTTAAAGAAGGCTAACGCATCAGAAACGGGGGAGCTACACACCTTCTACTATCACTTCTTCAATCCTTATTTTTATTTCCATAGTTAGAGTTTTTCGTTTTCCATTTGGATTTCTGTTTTCCTAGTTGTAGCTCTAGCTCCATCTTTACATTCAAGCATTATTCGTCCAGCCCTTTTGGGTTTTGTAAGTTACTCTCTATTATTAATTCAGTTATTCGTTTTTTTATCTTTCCTACTTGCGTTTAATTTCCTTTAATTTCTTGACTTTTAATTCATTGTCATGAGTAGCTAAATCCCTTGGTGGTTTATGTGGGTGTGAACATCACTGGGGTATTTTGAGGCTTTGATCTTAATCTTGCATAAGTTTTCATTATCAATCCTTCACATGTAATTTGAGATCTTAAGTTATGTGTTTAACCCCTTTGTCTTGGCTACTCGATTGAGTTGGCTAATCATAGGGCATATGTTTATGTGTTAGTTGATTAATTGATGCATGGCATATTAGGAATTGGTAATGATTAATTAATTGGCTGATTAGTCTCTTTAATTAGATTAATGTGATTGGCTTAAATAATTGTTGAGAGTGGAACTAAAGGTGAGATCTCACTAATTAATCTCATTCTAGGCAATTAATCATTAGAATCACAACAAAAGAGTTAGATCTAACTCCGGCGTAATTAATCAACTCATGCATTCTTTTGTAGCCAATGATTGACACCCTAATGAATGTTCCACCCCATAAACCGTTGTTTTTATTATTATTAATTTCTTTCCAATTTAATTAACTTGCACACAAAAACCCCCAAATCGTGACAACCCTATCATACAACTAGTCTTGTGCATTACTCTCTTAGCCATTCCTTGTGAGAGACGACCCTGATTTCCACTAAACTATATTAGGGGAACTTGGTTATAAAAATTAATTAAATTTATGTGTGCCACGACAGCACGCATCAGGTAGTAATTGAAGGTGACTCTCCTATTCACGTGCCTAGGCCAATAACTGCTGCATCCATTGGAAAATCAAAGAAGAAAGATACGGGTAACGCACCTGAAGTTCCATCTTTTCATCCTCCAAATGAGCCTATGGATGACATACCAAGTCAGAGTCAGAATCAAAATGAGTTATCGGAACTGCAGAAGCTGAGGGCTGACTTTAATTTCTTCAAAATTGATTCTTATGAAATGTATAGTTATCTCGCTCATGCATTCCATAAGTTGGCTCTAGAAAAATTTCTGGAGTGTCAAACCGGTTGCAAGAACAAATGGCAATACAGGGAGCCTAATCAATCAAATGATGAGGATGATGATCAGGAGGAAGAAGAAGGAGAAGATGATGAGGATGATGATCGAATCTTGTGTCGTTAGTGTCTTGTGTTTGTGTGGTAGAGTAGGGGAGTTGATGAGCAATTGTAAAAAGAACAGAAGTGATTATAATTGTTAAGGCTAGCTCGAGAATTTGATCATCATGTATGAATGAAATGTTAAGTAAATGATGTTGAGTAATTAGAGAGGCCAAAAAGGAATAATGCTTTAGAAAACTATTATAGGGGTTCTTGGAGTATTTCTAAAAGACAACTGAGTTGACAAATTAATTGCATAAATGTAGTGTGAAGTCTCTGAGAAATTGATGAAAATGTATGAATTGTGATAAGTAAAGAAAAAGGGTAGGCTTTGTCGAAAAATATCTAAGGCTCTGAGCACCAATGGCTAGGGGACATCTTCATTCAATATTTTTAGAACCTAGCTATGTGCTTGTGGTGTGATTGTGTCAGGGAAAGGCTTGGGTAATTAGATTCAAGGGGTGCTTCATCACCTAGCGTCTTGGGCCAACTGGACCGGGAACGTTAATCGAAAACTCATCTTAAAGAGCCACCCTGAGACTAAGCATTTAGAGTCATGATCCTTAAAGAGAAAAAGGCAAGAGCACTACCCCTAAAATTATTGAGAAAGCTGATTCATCTAGGTGAAATTAAAAAGTAAATGTCTTTACACTACATGGTTGTGAAAATGAAAACATAGTCGGTTGATAGAATCTCTTGAAGAACCCTTATAACATGATCTGGAGTATAATTCTGAGTGTCTTCTCTATTGCACAGTGAATTGTAGAAGGAGATAAAGTGATTAGAAATTGCATGTAGTCCTATTTCTTTGAGTTGGCCTTACTATTTTGATCATACGAGTTCTGGAAATTATTGCTCTTAACTCCTGTGCACTGCTTTGTGTTTGTTTCGTTGCTTGAGGACAAGCAACACCTTAAGTTTGGTGTTGTGATGCCTTGGCATCTTTATTTAATTTTGTAGTCTAAATTCTAAGAAATTGTGTTAGTTTGAGTTAGTTTCAGTATTTTCATAGAGTAAACCAAGTGTTTTTTGTAAGCTCCAGAACCCTTCGGAGAGAATTAAGCATAATTCTCTTAGAGTTATGAAAGTTTTAATGATAACAAGGTAAGTCATAAGTATAAAATTTTACTTAAGGTTTTTGCTAATATGTGCGCTAAGTGTCTCAGAAAGCTTTAAATTATTGCAATGCCATGAGCAAAGACCAAGACAAAACATCAAGTAGCCTTGAAATCAATTGATAAAATCATAGCACAAAGATATCAGAAAGGATGTCTCAGAAGCGCAGAAGGTGAAAACATGTTTCTGAGGAAAGAACGCTGTCGCCTCAGAAAGGTCTCAGAAGACCTTGCGACTAGCAGTTCTCAGAAGGGTCTTCCCTCAGAAGGTTAGCCTTAGAAGTCCGTACAACTCTTAGAAGGTTGGACTCAGAAGCAACCAAGTGTCTGGATTCAAGGAAGTGCAAACAGTCTCAGAAAGCTCGCTACAACTAGTCAAGGAAGTGGGAACACGCGCACTGTGCAGTTCTGAAAAGTTCCTCATTTTGTGCTGACTGTAGCAGGGAGCCGTTCTGAAAAGGACACAGCCACATAAGCAAAGTGAAAGCTTCTAATTTCGCGGCTCTTTGATGCCTATATATATGAGTTCAATTCCAGAGCAATGTGACGAAACTCTTGCGCAAAAACTATTGATTAAACGTGCCAAAACTCTGTTGAATTGAAAATCATTTTGCGAAAACTTAGAACTTTCTCAGAAAGACAATTTTTACGAAATTGTTCTTCTAACTTTGCAAAATCTTCTAGTTCTGAATTGGTGTAAATTCTTACATTTGTAAGTTAATTCTAGAAGTCTACTAAGTGTAAAACTAGGTTTTGTAACTTAGTCTTGGTAGTTGTTTTCGATCAAAACAAACCTTCGAAAAACGCTAAGTCCTTCTTTGTGTGAAGGCAGTTTTAAGTCCTCTAGTGTTTGAGGCAAAGTTCAAAGTCCTTAATTGTTTAAGGCAAGGAAGTCCTCATTATGAGGCAAGGAAGTCCTTAAGTGTTTAAGGCAAAGAAGTCCTCTAGCATGAGGCAAGGAAGTCCTCTAGTGTGAGGCAAAGAAATCCACTTCGGGTTGTGAAGTGGTGGAAGTCCTTTACTTGGTAAAGGCAGTGTTGTCTGAGAAGGCACATTAAGAAAGAATATCTAAGACTCTCAACTGAAGGTGAGGACTGCAGTAGGTTGGTTATAACGAACCAGTATAAAATTTCTTTGTGTTAAGCTTTTCTCCCTTGTTATTTATTTGCATAAATCTTTGAGAAAACTCTACCACGATTCTAATTAAGAGGTCTAGTGAAACCTTATTGATCAAAATCAGAAGCTTTTAAGAAACTCAAACCTTAAGTCGTTTTCTTAAAATCTCTCAGAAAGGAACTTTCTCAGAAAGACTAAGTTCTCAGAAACTTAATCTTCTCAGAAAGCATTTTCCGCTGCAAACTCTTAATCATACCTTCTGAGTAAAAACAGCTTTCTAAGTAAAAGTTTTAACAAGCAATTTTTAAAACTTGCACGATTCAACCCCCCCTTCTCGTGCACACATACACTTTCAATTGGCATCAGAGCTCGGTCCTTAAGGGGTTGAGCACTTCGCAGTGTCAAGGAAAAAGATCCACGAAGGGAAATATGAACTCACCAGCTGCATTCATATCAGATGGGGCTTCAATAAACAGACCTCCGATGTTTCTCGGAGACAGCTTCGACTACTGGCGTGACAGGATGACGCTGTTCATCAAGCACACCAGTTTGGACTTATGGGATAGGATCGAGAATGGAGACTATCAGCCTCTGCAGACAATTACAGAGGACGCTGTGGTTGCAACAGATGCTGAGCCAGGAGTGGCACCTCCAGCACTCAGAACCTATACAAGACGAGTCCCTAAGGATGAATGGACTCAAGAAATGAAGGAGAAGATACAACTCAACTTCAAAGCCAAGTATATTCTCCTCTGTGCTTTACCCAAGGTAGAATATGACAAAATTGTGTCATGTGATACTGCACAAGAGATTTGGGAAAGACTTCATATGCTACATGAAGGAAATGACGAAGTCAAGGAAACAAAAATCTCAATGCTCGTACATAAATACGAGTCCTTCAGCATGCAGCCTGAGGAAACTATTGACAGCATGTCAATAAGATTTCTCCATATCATCAATCAGCTGAAAGTCTTGGGAAAGACCTATTCAAACGCTGAGATGGTAAGAAAAATCCTCAGAAGTCTTTCTGCAAAATGGCGTCCTAAGGTCACAGCAATCCAGGAAGCCAAGGATCTAAACCAGCTAGGTTTGGATGTACTATTTGGTTCGCTCAGAACGCATGAGATCGAATTGGAAGGGTTGCTTGGAGGACCATCCGCTTCCTCCAGACCTCAGAAAAGATTGGCTCTGAACAGTCAAGTCAGAAAGTCTTCCAAAGCTTTCAAAGCTGAAGAAGCTTCTGAGTCTGACAATGATGAAGGCTCAGAATCCGACGAAGACGACATCTCTCTCCTAGTAAAGAAAATGAAGAAAGCCTGGAGAAAGAGGCCAAACAAAAGCAAGGAATTCACTCCTAAGAAAGGAAAGTCAAGGCCTTCAGATGCCACATGCTTTGGATGTGGAGAAAAAGGCCACTTCAAGACGGAGTGTCCACAAAACAAAGGGAAGAAGAAATTCATTCCAGAAAAAAAAGAAGGCAATGGCTGCAACCTGGAGTGATTCAGAGACGAAGCTTCTGAAGCAGCAAGTGAGGAAGAAGAAGCCAATGTGTGCTTCATGGCAGGAACTGACTACATTCTGGAAACAGAATCTGAGTCAGAAGAGGTACAAAATTCTCCTCCTCTTTCATACTCATACGATGAGCGCTCAGAACTCTATTATGATCTTCTGAAAGACTCAAACGAGTTAGCTAACAGTTTCAGCGACCTAAAAAAATCTTTTAAAAACACAGAAGCTGAAAATGCAAGACTAACTCAAGAAGTTCAGAACCTAAGGCTTGAAAGAGACGACTTCAAAGGTAGATACCTTGAAAGTCATGACCTGTATCAAGCATTAGAAAGTTTGTCTTCAATTACAGTAGAAAAGGCTGAAAAGGCCATGATCGAACTGCAAAAGACAAATGAACTTCTAACCTCTGACTTAGTTAAGATGGTAAATGGTGAAAAGATGCTAAGTCTTTTGCTTGGGGGTCAAAGACCCTATAAAGACAAAAGCGGTCTTGGATATGAAGAAGTCTTTGAACCACATAATCTTGATCCACTCTTAACTAAATCACCCGCATGTGCATTGCATGTTTTAAGAGTGGTCATGGTTCTGAAAAATGCCCTATGTTGAAAAAGGAAAAATCTCTAAGCCTCAGAAGGCTAAGAAGAAAACTCAGAAAGCAAATCTTCTAAGAGACTGACCCCTCTCAGAAGGGTA
>RYYW01000166.1:99635-123883 GCA_013621005.1 Aeschynomene evenia | reverse complement strand
ACGTTTTGATCCTTAGATCATCCAGATGGATAACATAGATGTTACCAACGTTTTCCTTCCAGAACGATCTTGTCATTTGTGAGATTAATCACATGACAATACTTGGCATAAAACTCAACCTTTAAGCCTTTGTCACAAAATTGACTAATGCTTAATAGGTTGTGAGTTAAGCCATCGACCAAAAGTACATCTGAGATTTGGTGAGAGGAATCCTTACCAACATCTCCGATTGCAGCGACTCTTCCTTAGCGCCATCACCGAATCGCACTGTTCCGCCTTTCTTGGGCTTGAGACTTCTGAACCAGTGCTTGCTTCCAGTCATGTGCCTCGAGCAGCCACTGTCAAGGTACCACTGCTCATCGTGGTGGTGGAACAACGCTTGATGATGTACCTGCAGTCACAAAGTTAACAGATTTATGTACCCATTCTTTGTTGGGTCCTTGCTTGTTAGCTTTCTTGGACTTTTGCCTTCTTTTCTTAGAAGGGTCATGGTTTTGAGAGTCAGAGACCTTTTGTTTGCCCTTTTCAGAAGCACTTGCTTTCTGAGAAGTTTTACCCTTCTGAGAGGGGTTAGTCTTCTTAGAAGGCTTTGCTTTCTGAGTTTTCTTTTGAGCCTTCTGAGGCTTAGAGAGTTTTCCTTTTTCCAACATAGGACATTTTTCAGAACCATGGCCACTTTTAAAACATGCGATGCACGTGCGAGGTGATTTAGTTAAAGATGGATCAATATCATTTGGTTCGAAGATTTCTTCATAGCCAAGTCCACTCTTATCCTTGTAAGGTCTTTGACCACCAAGCAAGAGTGTCATCATTTTTTCACCCTTGACCATCTTAACTAAGTCAGAAGTGAGAAGCTCATTTGTCTTTTGTAATTCTATCAAAGCCAATTCGGCTTTTTCAACAGTTACAGAAGACATTGTTTCTAAGGCTTGATAGAGTTTGTGGCTTTCAAGATATCTATTTTTAAAGTCATCTCTTTCAAGCCTTAGGTTCTCTACTTCTTGAATTAGTCTATCATTTTCAGCTTCTAAGTGTTTAAAAGACTTTCTTAGTTTGCTGAAATTGTTAGCTAATTCGTTTGAGTCTCTCAGAAGCTCTTCATAGAGTTCTGAGATCTCATTGTATGAGTATGAGAGAGGAGGAGAGTTTGGTACCTCTTCTGACTCAGATTCTGTTTCCAGAATATAGTCAGTGTCGGCCATGAAGCAGACATTAGCTTCCTCTTCACTTGCTGACTCAGAGCCTTCCTCTTCTGAGTCACTCCATGTAGCAGCCATTGCCTTCTTCTTCTTCTTGGAAATGAACTTCTTCTTTCCCTTGTTCTGAGGGCACTCCGTTCTGAAGTGGCCCTTTTCTCCACAGCCGAAACATGTGGTATCAGAAGGTTTTGACTTTCCTTTTCTAGGGGTGATCTCTTTGTCTTTGCTTGGTCTTCTCTTCAAAGCTTTCTTCATTTTCCTTACTAGAAGAGAGATGTCATCTTCATCGGAATCTGAGTTTTGATCGTTTTTAGACTTATATATTTCTTCAGCCTTTAGGGCTTTTGAAGTCTTTTTGATCTGACTTTTCAGAGCCAGGGCTTTCTGAGGTCTTGAGGATGAAGATGGTCCTCCAAGCAGTCCTTCAAGCTCAATCTCGTGAGTTCTGAGAGAGCCAAACAATACATCTAAACCCAGCTGGTTTAGATCCTTTGCTTCTTGGATCGCTGTCACCTTTGGGCGCATCGGCAGAGAGGCTTCTGAGAATTTTCCTCACCATCTCAGCGTTGGAGTAGGTCTTTCCCAAGACCTTTAGCTGATTTTATGATGTGGAGAAACCTTATTGACATGTTGTTAATGGTTTCCTCAGGTTGCATGCAGAAGGACTCGTACTTATGTACGAGCATTGATACTTGGTTTCCTTGACTTCATCATTTCCTTCATGCAGCATGTGTAATCTCTCCCAAATTTCTTGAGCGGTATCACACGACACAATCTTGTCGTATTCTACCTTGGGCAAGGCGCAGAGAAGAATGTATTTAGCTTTGAAGTTGAGTTGTATCTTCTCCTTCATCTCTTGAGTCCATTCGTCCTTAGGGACTCGTCTTGTATAGGTTCTGAGTGCTGACAGGTGCCACTCCTGGGCTCAGCGTCTGTTGCAACTTACAGCATCCTCTGTAATTGTCCTGCAGAGGCTGATAGTCTCCATTCTCGATCCTATCCCATAAGTCCAGACTGGTGTGCTTGATGCAATAGCGTCATCCTGTCACGCTAGTAGTCGAAGCTGTCTCCGAGAAACATCGCGAGGTCTGGTTTATTAAGGCCCCATCTGATATGAATGCAGCTGGTGAATTCATATTTCCCTTCGTGGATCTTTTTCCTTGACACTGCAAAGTGCTCAACCCCTTAAGGACTGAGCTCTGATGCCAATTGAAAGTGTATGTGTGCACGAGAAGGGGGGGGTTGAATCGTGCAAGTTTTAAAAATTACTTCTTAAACTTTTACTTAGAAAGTTGTTTTTACTCAGAAGGTAGAATTAAGAGTTTGCAGCGGAAATTACTTTCTGAGAAGATTAAGTTTCTGAGAACTTAGTCTTTCTGAGAAAGTTCCTTTCTGAGCAATTTTAAGAAAATGACTTTACGTTAGAATTTCTTAAACGCTTTCTGATTTTAATCAATAAGTTTTTACGAGACTTCTTAATTAAAATTGTGGCAAAGTTTTCCTCAAAGATTTATGCAATTAAAGTGTAAGGGAGAAAAGCTTAACACAAAGAATTTTATACTGGTTCGGTTATAACCAACCTACTCCAATCCTCAACCTTCAGTTGAGAGTTCTGGATATTCTTCTTAAAGTGCCTTCCCAGACAACACTGCCTTTACCAAGTAAAGGACTTCCACCACTTCACAACCCGAAGTGGATTTCCTTGCCTTACACTAGAGGACTTCCTTGCCTCCAACACTAGAGGACTTCTTTGCCTTAATCACTTAAGGACTTCCTTGCCTCACACTGAGGACTTCTTTGCCTTAAACACTTAAGGACTTAAACTTTGCCTCAAAAACACTTCGAGGACTTAAACTGCCTTCAAACAGCGAAGGACTTAGCGTTTTTCGGAAAGTTGTTTTTGCTTTGAAAACCAACTACTAAGATTAAGTTACAAACTTAATTTGACCCTTAGTAGACTTCTAGATTTAACTTACAATTGTAAGAATTTACACCAATACAGAACTAGAAGATTTTCGCAAAGTTGAAAGAACAATTCCGTAAAATTGTCTTTCTGAGAAGTTCTAAGTTTTCGCAGATGATTTTCAATTCAGCAGAGTTTTTGCACGTTTAATCAAGAGTTTTTAGCGCAAGAGTTTCGTCACATTGCTCTGGAATTGAACTCATATATATAGGCATCAAAGAGCCACGAAATTAGAGCTTTCACTTTGCTTATGTGCTGTGTCCTTTTCAGAACGGCTCCTGCTACAGTCAGCGCGAAATGAGGAACTTTTCAGAACTGCACAGTGCGCGTGTTCCCACTTCCTTAGCTAGTTGTAGCGAGCTTTCTGAGACTTCTTGCGATCCCTTGAGTCCAGACACTTGGTTGCTTCTGATTCCAACTTTCTGAGAGTTGTAGGACTTCTGAGGCGAACCTTCTGAGGGAAGACCCTTCTGAGAACTACTAGTCGCAAGGTCTTCTGAGACCCTTCTGAAGCGACAGTGTTCTTTCCTCAGAAATATGTTTTCACCTTCTGCGCTTCTAAGACATCCTTTCTGATATCTTTTGGCGCTATGATTTTATCAATTGATCTCGAGGCTACTTGATGTTTTGTCTTGGTCTTTGCTCATGGTATTGCAATAATTTAAAGCTTTCTGAGACACTTAGCGCACATATTAGCAAAACCTTAAGTAAAATTTTTATACTTATGACTTACCTTGTTATCATTAAAACTTTCATTGCTCTAAGAGAATTATGCCTAATTCTCTCATAAGGGTTCTGGAGCTTACACTAGTGACTAAAATGGATTCATTGACCAAGTAAGACCAAATGAAGCTCAATACACTCAATTAGGACTAAAATAGGCTAATTACATCATCCTTTGGTTATCTACAATATCCTAGTGAATAAAATGGAAGAAATGACCAAAGTAAGAACTAATGAAGCTCAATTCACTCAATTAGGACCGAAATAGGCTCATTACATCATTCATTGGTTATCTACAACATCCTAGTGACTAAAATGGAAAAATTGACCAAAGTAAGAACTAATGAACCTCAATACAGTCAATTAGGACCAAAATAGGCTCATTACATTATTCTTTTGTTATCTACAACATCCTAGTGACTAAAATGGAGTCATTGACCAAAGTAAGACCAAATGAAGCTCAATACACTCAATTAAGACCAAAATAGGCTCATTACATCATTCTTTGGTTATCTACAACATCCTAGTGACTAAAATGGATTCATTGACCAAAGTAAGACCAAATGAAGCTCAATACACTCAATTAGGACTAAAATAGGCTAATTACATCATCCTTTGGCTATCTACAATATCCTAGTGAATAAAATGGAAGAATTGACCAAAGTAAGAACTAATGAAGCTCAATACACTCAATTAGGACAAAAATAAGCTCATTACATCATCATTTTGTTATCTACACCATCCTAGTGACTAGAATGGAAGAATTGATCAAAGTAAGACCTAATGAAGCTCAATACACTCAATTAGGACCAAAATAGGCTTATTACATCATTCTTTGGTTATCTACAGCATCCTAATGACTAAAATTGAGTCATTGACCAAAGTAAGACCAAATGAAGTCCAATACACTCAATTAGGACCAAAATAAGCTCATTACATCATCCTTTGGTTATCTACACCATCCTAGTGACCAAAATGGAGCCATTGACCAAAGTAAGACCAAATGAAGCTCAATAGACTCAATTAGGACCAAAATAGCGTCATTATATCATTCTTTGGTTATCTACAACAGCCTAGTGACTAAAATGGAAAAATTGACCAAAGTAAAAACTAATGAAGCTCAATTCACTCAATTAGGACCGAAATAGGCTGATTACGTCATCCATTGGTTATCTACAACATCCTAGTGACTAAAATGGAAAAATTGACCAAAGTATGATTTAATGAAGCTCAATACACTCAATTAGGACCAAAATAGGCTCATTACATCATTCTTTTGTTATCTACAACATCCTAGTGACTAAAATGGAGTCATTGACCAAAGTAAGACCAAATGAAAACCAATACACTCAATTAAGACTAAAATAGGCTCATTACATCATCCTTTTGTTATCTACAACATCCTAGTGACTAAAATGGAAGAATTGATCAAAGTAAGACCTAATGAAGCTCAATACACTCAATTAGGACCAATATAGCCTCATTACATCATTCTTTGGTTATCTACCGCATCCTAGTGACTAAAATTGAGTCATTGACCAAAGTAAGACCAAATGAAGCCCAATACACTCAATTAGGACCAAAATAGGCTCATTACATCATCCTTTGGTTATCTACACCATCCTAGTGACCAAAATGGAGCCATTGACCAAAGTAAGACCAAATGAAGCTCAATAGACTCAATTAGGGCCAAAATAGCGTCATTATATCATTCTTTGGTTATCTACAACATCCTAGTGACTAAAATAGATTCATTGACCAAAGTAAGACCAAATGAAGCTCAATACACTCAATTAGGACTAAAATAGGCTAATTACCTCATCCTTTGGTTATCTACAATATCCTAGTGAATGAAATGGAAGAATTGACCAAAGTAAGAACTAATGAAGCTTAATTCACTCAATTAGGACTGAAATAGGCTCATTACATCATTCATTGGTTATCTACAACATTCTAGTGACTAAAATGGAAAAATTGACCAAAGTAAGAACTAATGAACCTCAATACAGTCAATTTGGACCAAAATTGGCTCATTACATTATTCTTTTGTTATCTACAACATCCTAGTGACTAAAATGGAGTCATTGACCAAAGTAAGACCAAATGAAGCTCAATACACTCAATTAAGACCAAAATAGGCTCATTACATCATTCTTTGGTTTTCTACAACATCTTAGTGACTAAAATGGATTCATTGACCAAAGTAAGACCAAATGAAGCTCAATACACTCAATTAGGACTAAAATAGGCTAATTACATCATCCTTTGGCTATCTACAATATCCTAGTGAATAAAATGGAAGAATTGACCAAAGTAAGAACTAATGAAGCTCAATACACTCAATTAGGACAAAAATAAGCTCATTACATCATCGTTTTGTTATCTACACCATCCTAGTGACTACAATGGAAGCATTGATCAAAGTAAGACCTAATGAAGCTCAATACACTCAATTAGGACCAAAATAGGCTTATTACATCATTCTTTGGTTATCTACAGCATCCTAGTGACTAAAATTGAGTCATTGACCAAAGTAAGACCAAATGAAGTCCAATACACTCAATTAGGACCAAAATAAGCTCATTACATCATCCTTTGGTTATCTACACCATCCTAGTGACCAAAATGGAGCCATTGACCAAAGTAGGACCAAATGAAGCTCAATAGACTCAATTAGGACCAAAATAGCGTCATTATATCATTCTTTGGTTATCTACAACATCCTAGTGACTAAAATGGAAAAATTGACCAAAGTAAGAACTAATGAAGCTCAATTCACTCAATTAGGACCGAAATAGGCTCATTACATCATTCATTGGTTATCTACAACATCCTAGTGACTAAAATGGAAAAATTGACCAAAGTAAGATTTAATGAAGCTCAATACACTCAATTAGGACCAAAATAGGCTCATTACATCATTCTTTTGTTATCTACAACATCCTAGTGACTAAAATGGAGTCATTGACCAAAGTAAGACCAAATGAAATTCAATACACTCAATTAAGACCAAAATAGGCTCATTACATCATCCTTTTGTTATCTACAACATCCTAGTGACTAAAATGGAAGAATTGATCAAAGTAAGACCTAATGAAGCTCAATACACTCAATCAGGACCAATATAGCCTCATTACAACATTCTTTGGTTATCTACAGCATCCTAGTGACTAAAATTGAGTCATTGACAAAAGTAAGACCAAATGAAATTCAATACACTCAATTAAGACCAAAATAGGCTCATTACATCATCCTTTTGTTATCTACAACATCCTAGTGACTAAAATGGAAGAATTGATCAAAGTAAGACCTAATGAAGCTCAATACACTCAATTAGGACCAATATAGCCTCATTACATCATTCTTTGGTTATCTACAGCATCCTAGTGACTAAAATTGAGTCATTGACCAAAGTAAGACCAAATGAAGCTCAATACACTCAATTAGGACCAAAATAGGCTCATTACATCATCCTTTGGTTATCTACACCATCCTAGTGACCAAAATGGAGCCATTGACCAAAGTAAGACCAAATGAAGCTCAATAGACTCAATTAGGGCCAAAATAGCGTCATTATATCATTCTTTGGTTATCTACAACATCCTAGTGACTAAAATAGATTCATTGACCAAAGTAAGACCAAATGAAGCTCAATACACTCAATTAGGACTAAAATAGGCTAATTACCTCATCCTTTGGTTATCTACAATATCCTAGTGAATAAAATGGAAGAATTGACCAAAGTAAGAACTAATGAAGCATAATTCACTCAATTAGGACTGAAATAGGCTCATTACATCATTCATTGGATATCTACAACATTCTAGTGACTAAAATGGAAAAATTGACCAAAGTACGAACTAATGAAGCTCAATACAGTCAATTAGGACCAAAATAGGCTCATTACATTATTCTTTTGTTATCTACAACATCCTGGTGACTAAAATGGAGTCATTGACCAAAGTAAGACCAAATGAAGCTCAATACACTCAATTAAGACCAAAATAGGCTCATAACATCGTTCTTTGGTTATCTACAACATCCTAGTGACTAAAATGGATTCATTGACCAAAGTAAGACCAAATGAAGCTCAATACACTCAATTAAGACTAAAATAGGCTAATTACATCATCCTTTGGCTATCTACAATATCCTAGTGAATAAAATGGAAGAATTGACCAAAGTAAGAACTAATGAAGCTCAATACACTCAATTAGGACAAAAATAAGCTCATTACATCATCGTTTTGTTATCTACACCATCCTAGTGACTACAATGGAAGCATTGATCAAAGTAAGACCTAATGAAGCTCAATACACTCAATTAGGACCAAAATAGGCTTATTACATCATTCTTTGGTTATCTACAGCATCCTAGTGACTAAAATTGAGTCATTGACCAAAGTAAGACCAAATGAAGTCCAATACACTCAATTAGGACCAAAATAAGCTCATTACATCATCCTTTGGTTATCTACACCATCCTAGTGACCAAAATGGAGCCATTGACCAAAGTAAGACCAAATGAAGCTCAATAGACTCAATTAGGACCAAAATAGCGTCATTATATCATTCTTTGGTTATCTACAACATCCTAGTGACTAAGTCGGAAAAATTGACCAAAGTAAGAACTAATGAAGCTCAATTCACTCAATTAGGACCGAAATAGGCTCATTACATCATTCATTGGTTATCTACAACATCCTAGTGACTAAAATGGAAAAATTGACCAAAGTATGATTTAATGAAGCTCAATACACACAATTAGGACCAAAATAGGCTCATTACATCATTCTTTTGTTATCTACAACATCCTAGTGACTAAAATGGAGTCATTGACCAAAGTAAGACCAAATGAAATTCAATACACTCAATTAAGACCAAAATAGGCTCATTACATCATCCTTTTGTTATCTACAACATCCTAGTGACTAAAATGGAAGAATTGATCAAAGTAAGACCTAATGAAGCTCAATACACTCAATCAGGACCAATATAGCCTCATTACATCATTCTTTGGTTATCTACAGCATCCTAGTGACTAAAATTGAGTCATTGACCAAAGTAAGACCAAATGAAATTCAATACACTCAATTAAGACCAAAATAGGCTCATTACATCATCCTTTTGTTATCTACAACATCCTAGTGACTAAAATGGAAGAATTGATCAAAGTAAGACCTAATGAAGCTCAATACACTCAATTAGGACCAATATAGCCTCATTACATCATTCTTTGGTTATCTACAGCATCCTAGTGACTAAAATTGAGTCATTGACCAAAGTAAGACCAAATGAAGCCCAATACACTCAATTAGGACCAAAATAGGCTCATTACATCATCCTTTGGTTATCTACACCATCCTAGTGACCAAAATGGAGCCATTGACCAAAGTAAGACCAAATGAAGCTCAATAGACTCAATTAGGGCCAAAATAGCGTCACTATATCATTCTTTGGTTATCTACAACATCCTAGTGACTAAAATAGATTCATTGACCAAAGTAAGACCAAATGAAGCTCAATACACTCAATTAGGACTAAAATAGGCTAATTACCTCATCCTTTGGTTATCTACAATATCCTAGTGAATAAAATGGAAGAATTGACCAAAGTAAGAACTAATGAAGCATAATTCACTCAATTAGGACTGAAATAGGCTCATTACATCATTCATTGGATATCTACAACATTCTAGTGACTAAAATGGAAAAATTGACCAAAGTACGAACTAATGAAGCTCAATACAGTCAATTAGGACCAAAATAGGCTCATTACATTATTCTTTTGTTATCTACAACATCCTGGTGACTAAAATGGAGTCATTGACCAAAGTAAGACCAAATGAAGCTCAATACACTCAATTAAGACCAAAATAGGCTCATAACATCGTTCTTTGGTTATCTACAACATCCTAGTGACTAAAATGGATTCATTGACCAAAGTAAGACCAAATGAAGCTCAATACACTCAATTAAGACTAAAATAGGCTAATTACATCATCCTTTGGCTATCTACAATATCCTAGTGAATAAAATGGAAGAATTGACCAAAGTAAGAACTAATGAAGCTCAATACACTCAATTAGGACAAAAATAAGCTCATTACATCATCGTTTTGTTATCTACACCATCCTAGTGACTACAATGGAAGAATTGATCAAAGTAAGACCTAATGAAGCTCAATACACTCAATTAGGACCAAAATAGGCTTATTACATCATTCTTTGGTTATCTACAGCATCCTAGTGACTAAAATTGAGTCATTGACCAAAGTAAGACCAAATGAAGTCCAATACACTCAATTAGGACCAAAATAAGCTCATTACATCATCCTTTGGTTATCTACACCATCCTAGTGACCAAAATGGAGCCATTGACCAAAGTAAGACCAAATGAAGCTCAATAGACTCAATTAGGACCAAAATAGCGTCATTATATCATTCTTTGTTTATCTACAACATCCTAGTGACTAAGTCGGAAAAATTGACCAAAGTAAGAACTAATGAAGCTCAATTCACTCAATTAGGACCGAAATAGGCTCATTACATCATTCATTGGTTATCTACAACATCCTAGTGACTAAAATGGAAAAATTGACCAAAGTATGATTTAATGAAGCTCAATACACACAATTAGGACCAAAATAGGCTCATTACATCATTCTTTTGTTATCTACAACATCCTAGTGACTAAAATGGAGTCATTGACCAAAGTAAGACCAAATGAAATTCAATACACTCAATTAAGACCAAAATAGGCTCATTACATCATCCTTTTGTTATCTACAACATCCTAGTGACTAAAATGGAAGAATTGATCAAAGTAAGACCTAATGAAGCTCAATACACTCAATCAGGACCAATATAGCCTCATTACATCATTCTTTGGTTATCTACAGCATCCTAGTGACTAAATTGAGTCATTGACCAAAGTAAGACCAAATGAAATTCAATACACTCAATTAAGACCAAAATATGCTCATTACATCATCCTTTTGTTATCTACAACATCCTAGTGACTAAAATGGAAGAATTGATCAAAGTAAGACCTAATGAAGCTCAATACACTCAATTAGGACCAATATAGCCTCATTACATCATTCTTTGGTTATCTACAGCATCCTAGTGACTAAAATTGAGTCATTGACCAAAGTAAGACCAAATGAAGCCCAATACACTCAATTAGGACCAAAATAGGCTCATTACATCATCCTTTGGTTATCTACACCATCCTAGTGACCAAAATGGAGCCATTGACCAAAGTAAGACCAAATGAAGCTCAATAGACTCAATTAGGGCCAAAATAGCGTCACTATATCATTCTTTGGTTATCTACAACATCCTAGTGACTAAAATAGATTCATTGACCAAAGTAAGACCAAATGAAGCTCAATACACTCAATTAGGACTAAAATAGGCTAATTACCTCATCCTTTGGTTATCTACAATATCCTAGTGAATAAAATGGAAGAATTGACCAAAGTAAGAACTAATGAAGCATAATTCACTCAATTAGGACTGAAATAGGCTCATTACATCATTCATTGGATATCTACAACATTCTAGTGACTAAAATGGAAAAATTGACCAAAGTACGAACTAATGAAGCTCAATACAGTCAATTAGGACCAAAATAGGCTCATTACATTATTCTTTTGTTATCTACAACATCCTGGTGACTAAAATGGAGTCATTGACCAAAGTAAGACCAAATGAAGCTCAATACACTCAATTAAGACCAAATAGGCTCATAACATCGTTCTTTGGTTATCTACAACATCCTAGTGACTAAAATGGATTCATTGACCAAAGTAAGACCAAATGAAGCTCAATACACTCAATTAAGACTAAAATAGGCTAATTACATCATCCTTTGGCTATCTACAATATCCTAGTGAATAAAATGGAAGAATTGACCAAAGTAAGAACTAATGAAGCTCAATACACTCAATTAGGACAAAAATAAGCTCATTACATCATCGTTTTGTTATCTACACCATCCTAGTGACTACAATGGAAGAATTGATCAAAGTAAGACCTAATGAAGCTCAATACACTCAATTAGGACCAAAATAGGCTTATTACATCATTCTTTGGTTATCTACAGCATCCTAGTGACTAAAATTGAGTCATTGACCAAAGTAAGACCAAATGAAGTCCAATACACTCAATTAGGACCAAAATAAGCTCATTACATCATCCTTTGGTTATCTACACCATCCTAGTGACCAAAATGGAGCCATTGACCAAAGTAAGACCAAATGAAGCTCAATAGACTCAATTAGGACCAAAATAGCGTCATTATATCATTCTTTGGTTATCTACAACATCCTAGTGACTAAGTCGGAAAATTGACCAAAGTAAGAACTAATGAAGCTCAATTCACTCAATTAGGACCGAAATAGGCTCATTACATCATTCATTGGTTATCTACAACATCCTAGTGACTAAAATGGAAAAATTGACCAAAGTATGATTTAATGAAGCTCAATACACACAATTAGGACCAAATAGGCTCATTACATCATTCTTTTGTTATCTACAACATCCTAGTGACTAAAATGGAGTCATTGACCAAAGTAAGACCAAATGAAATTCAATACACTCAATTAAGACCAAAATAGGCTCATTACATCATCCTTTTGTTATCTACAACATCCTAGTGACTAAATGGAAGAATTGATCAAAGTAAGACCTAATGAAGCTCAATACACTCAATCAGGACCAATATAGCCTCATTACATCATTCTTTGGTTATCTACAGCATCCTAGTGACTAAAATTGAGTCATTGACCAAAGTAAGACCAAATGAAATTCAATACACTCAATTAAGACCAAAATAGGCTCATTACATCATCCTTTTGTTATCTACAACATCCTAGTGACTAAAATGGAAGAATTGATCAAAGTAAGACCTAATGAAGCTCAATACACTCAATTAGGACCAATATAGCCTCATTACATCATTCTTTGGTTATCTACAGCATCCTAGTGACTAAAATTGAGTCATTGACCAAAGTAAGACCAAATGAAGCCCAATACACTCAATTAGGACCAAAATAGGCTCATTACATCATCCTTTGGTTATCTACACCATCCTAGTGACCAAAATGGAGCCATTGACCAAAGTAAGACCAAATGAAGCTCAATAGACTCAATTAGGGCCAAAATAGCGTCATTATATCATTCTTTGGTTATCTACAACATCCTAGTGACTAAAATAGATTCATTGACCAAAGTAAGACCAAATGAAGCTCAATACACTCAATTAGGACTAAAATAGGCTAATTACCTCATCCTTTGGTTATCTACAATATCCTAGTGAATGAAATGGAAGAATTGACCAAAGTAAGAACTAATGAAGCTTAATTCACTCAATTAGGACTGAAATAGGCTCATTACATCATTCATTGGTTATCTACAACATTCTAGTGACTAAAATGGAAAAATTGACCAAAGTAAGAACTAATGAACCTCAATACAGTCAATTTGGACCAAAATAGGCTCATTACATTATTCTTTTGTTATCTACAACATCCTAGTGACTAAAATGGAGTCATTGACCAAAGTAAGACCAAATGAAGCTCAATACACTCAATTAAGACCAAAATAGGCTCATTACATCATTCTTTGGTTTTCTACAACATCTTAGTGACTAAAATGGATTCATTGACCAAAGTAAGACCAAATGAAGCTCAATACACTCAATTAGGACTAAAATAGGCTAATTACATCATCCTTTGGCTATCTACAATATCCTAGTGAATAAAATGGAAGAATTGACCAAAGTAAGAACTAATGAAGCTCAATACACTCAATTAGGACAAAAATAAGCTCATTACATCATCGTTTTGTTATCTACACCATCCTAGTGACTACAATGGAAGCATTGATCAAAGTAAGACCTAATGAAGCTCAATACACTCAATTAGGACCAAAATAGGCTTATTACATCATTCTTTGGTTATCTACAGCATCCTAGTGACTAAAATTGAGTCATTGACCAAAGTAAGACCAAATGAAGTCCAATACACTCAATTAGGACCAAAATAAGCTCATTACATCATCCTTTGGTTATCTACACCATCCTAGTGACCAAAATGGAGCCATTGACCAAAGTAGGACCAAATGAAGCTCAATAGACTCAATTAGGACCAAAATAGCGTCATTATATCATTCTTTGGTTATCTACAACATCCTAGTGACTAAAATGGAAAAATTGACCAAAGTAAGAACTAATGAAGCTCAATTCACTTAATTAGGACCGAAATAGGCTCATTACATCATTCATTGGTTATCTACAACATCCTAGTGAATAAAATGGAAAAATTGACCAAAGTATGATTTAATGAAGCTCAATACACTCAATTAGGACCAAAATAGGCTCATTACATCATTCTTTTGTTATCTACAACATCCTAGTGACTAAAATGGAGTCATTGACCAAAGTAAGACCAAATGAAATTCAATACACTCAATTAAGACCAAAATAGGCTCATTACATCATCCTTTTGTTATCTACAACATCCTAGTGACTAAAATGGAAGAATTGATCAAAGTAAGACCTAATGAAGCTCAATACACTCAATCAGGACCAATATAGCCTCATTACAACATTCTTTGGTTATCTACAGCATCCTAGTGACTAAAATTGAGTCATTGACAAAAGTAAGACCAAATGAAATTCAATACACTCAATTAAGACCAAAATAGGCTCATTACATCATCCTTTTGTTATCTACAACATCCTAGTGACTAAAATGGAAGAATTGATCAAAGTAAGACCTAATGAAGCTCAATACACTCAATTAGGACCAATATAGCCTCATTACATCATTCTTTGGTTATCTACAGCATCCTAGTGACTAAAATTGAGTCATTGACCAAAGTAAGACCAAATGAGCTCAATACACTCAATTAGGACTAAAATAGGCTAATTACATCATCCTTTGGCTATCTACAATATCCTAGTGAATAAAATGGAAGAATTGACCAAAGTAAGAACTAATGAAGCTCAATACACTCAATTAGGACAAAAAATAAGCTCATTACATCATCGTTTTGTTATCTACACCATCCTAGTGACTACAATGGAAGCATTGATCAAAGTAAGACCTAATGAAGCTCATACACTCAATTAGGACCAAAATAGGCTTATTACATCATTCTTGGTTATCTACAGCATCCTAGTGACTAAAATTGAGTCATTGACCAAAGTAAGACCAAATGAAGTCCAATACACTCAATTAGGACCAAAATAAGCTCATTACATCATCCTTTGGTTATCTACACCATCCTAGTGACCAAATGGAGCCATTGACCAAGTAGGACCAAATGAAGCTCAATAGACTCAATTAGGACCAAAATAGCGTCATTATATCATTCTTGGTTATCTACAACATCCTAGTGACTAAAATGGAAAAATTGACCAAAGTAAGAACTAATGAAGCTCAATTCACTCATTAGGACCGAAATAGGCTCATTACATCATTCATTGGTTATCTACAACATCCTAGTGAATAAAATGGAAAAATTGACCAAAGTATGATTTAATGAAGCTCAATACACTCAATTAGGACCAAAATAGGCTCATTACATCATTCTTTTGTTATCTACACATCCTAGTGACTAAAATGGAGTCATTGACCAAAGTAAGACCAAATGAAATTCAATACACTCAATTAAGACCAAATAGGCTCATTACATCATCCTTTGTTATCTACAACATCCTAGTGACTAAAATGGAAGAATTGATCAAAGTAAGACCTAATGAAGCTCAATACACTCAATCAGGACCAATATAGCCTCTTACAACATTCTTGGTTATCTACAGCATCCTAGTGACTAAAATTGAGTCATTGACAAAAGTAAGACCAAATGAAATTCAATACACTCAATTAAGACCAAAATAGGCTCATTACATCATCCTTTTGTTATCTACAACATCCTAGTGACTAAAATGGAAGAATTGATCAAAGTAAGACCTAATGAAGCTCAATACACTCAATTAGGACCAATATAGCCTCATTACATCATTCTTTGGTTATCTACAGCATCCTAGTGACTAAATTGAGTCATTGACCAAAGTAAGACCAATGAGCTCAATACACTCAATTAGGACTAAAATAGGCTAATTACATCATCCTTTGGCTATCTACAATATCCTAGTGAATAAAATGGAAGAATTGACCAAAGTAAGAACTAATGAAGCTCAATACACTCAATTAGGACAAAAATAAGCTCATTACATCATCGTTTTGTTATCTACACCATCCTAGTGACTACAATGGAAGCATTGATCAAAGTAAGACCTAATGAAGCTCAATACACTCAATTAGGACCAAAATAGGCTTATTACATCATTCTTTGGTTATCTACAGCATCCTAGTGACTAAAATTGAGTCATTGACCAAAGTAAGACCAAATGAAGTCCAATACACTCAATTAGGACCAAAATAAGCTCATTACATCATCCTTTGGTTATCTACACCATCCTAGTGACCAAAATGGAGCCATTGACCAAAGTAGGACAAATGAAGCTCAATAGACTCAATTAGGACCAAAATAGCGTCATTATATCATTCTTTGGTTATCTACAACATCCTAGTGACTAAAATGGAAAAATTGACCAAAGTAAGAACTAATGAAGCTCAATTCACTCAATTAGGACCGAAATAGGCTCATTACATCATTCATTGGTTATCTACAACATCCTAGTGAATAAATGGAAAAATTGACCAAAGTATGATTTAATGAAGCTCAATACACTCAATTAGGACCAAAATAGGCTCATTACATCATTCTTTTGTTATCTACAACATCCTAGTGACTAAAATGGAGTCATTGACCAAAGTAAGACCAAATGAAATTCAATACACTCAATTAAGACCAAAATAGGCTCATTACATCATCCTTTTGTTATCTACAACATCCTAGTGACTAAAATGGAAGAATTGATCAAAGTAAGACCTAATGAAGCTCAATACACTCAATCAGGACCAATATAGCCTCATTACAACATTCTTTGGTTATCTACAGCATCCTAGTGACTAAAATTGAGTCATTGACAAAAGTAAGACCAAATGAAATTCAATACACTCATTAAGACCAAAATAGGCTCATTACATCATCCTTTTGTTATCTACAACATCCTAGTGACTAAAATGGAAGAATTGATCAAAGTAAGACCTAATGAAGCTCATACACTCAATTAGGACCAATATAGCCTCATTACATCATTCTTTGGTTATCTACAGCATCCTAGTGACTAAAATTGAGTCATTGACCAAAGTAAGACCAAATGAAGCCCAATACACTCATTAGGACCAAAATAGGCTCATTACATCATCCTTTGGTTATCTACACCATCCTAGTGACCAAAATGGAGCCATTGACCAAAGTAAGACCAAATGAAGCTCAATAGACTCAATTAGGGCCAAAATAGCGTCATTATATCATTCTTTGGTTATCTACAACATCCTAGTGACTAAAATAGATTCATTGACCAAAGTAAGACCAAATGAAGCTCAATACACTCAATTAGGACTAAAATAGGCTAATTACCTCATCCTTTGGTTATCTACAATATCCTAGTGAATGAAATGGAAGAATTGACCAAAGTAAGAACTAATGAAGCTTAATTCACTCAATTAGGACTGAAATAGGCTCATTACATCATTCATTGGTTATCTACAACATTCTAGTGACTAAAATGGAAAAATTGACCAAAGTAAGAACTAATGAACCTCAATACAGTCAATTTGGACCAAAATAGGCTCATTACATTATTCTTTTGTTATCTACAACATCCTAGTGACTAAAATGGAGTCATTGACCAAAGTAAGACCAAATGAAGCTCAATACACTCAATTAAGACCAAATAGGCTCATTACATCATTCTTTGGTTTTCTACAACATCTTAGTGACTAAATGGATTCATTGACCAAAGTAAGACCAAATGAAGCTCAATACACTCATTAGGACTAAAATAGGCTAATTACATCATCCTTTGGCTATCTACAATATCCTAGTGAATAAAATGAAGAATGACCAAAGTAAGAACTAATGAGCTCAATACACTCAATTAGGACAAAAATAAGCTCATTACATCATCGTTTTGTTATCTACACCATCCTAGTGACTACAATGGAAGCATTGATCAAGTAAGACCTAATGAAGCTCAATACACTCAATTAGGACCAAAATAGGCTTATTACATCATTCTTTGGTTATCTACAGCATCCTAGTGACTAAATTGAGTCATTGACCAAAGTAAGACCAAATGAAGTCCAATACACTCAATTAGGACCAAAATAAGCTCATTACATCATCCTTTGGTTATCTACACCATCCTAGTGACCAAAATGGAGCCATTGACCAAAGTAGGACCAAATGAAGCTCAATAGACTCAATTAGGACCAAAATAGCGTCATTATATCATTCTTTGGTTATCTACAACATCCTAGTGACTAAAATGGAAAAATTGACCAAAGTAAGAACTAATGAAGCTCAATTCACTCAATTAGGACCGAAATAGGCTGATTACATCATTCATTGGTTATCTACAACATCCTAGTGAATAAAATGGAAAAATTGACCAAAGTATGATTTAATGAAGCTCAATACACTAATTAGGACCAAAATAGGCTCATTACATCATTCTTTGTTGTCTACAACATCCTAGTGACTAAAATGAGTCATTGACCAAAGTAAGACCAATGAAATTCAATACACTCAATTAAGACCAAAATAGGCTCATTACATCATCCTTTTGTTATCTACAACATCCTAGTGACTAAAATGGAAGAATTGATCAAGTAAGACCTAATGAAGCTCAATACACTCAATCAGGACCAATATAGCCTCATTACAACATTCTTTGGTTATCTACAGCATCCTAGTGACTAAAATTGAGTCATTGACAAAAGTAAGACCAAATGAAATTCAATACACTCAATTAAGACCAAAATAGGCTCATTACATCATCCTTTTGTTATCTACAACATCCTAGTGACTAAAATGAAGAATTGATCAAAGTAAGACCTAATGAAGCTCAATACACTCAATTAGGACCAATATAGCCTCATTACATCATTCTTTGGTTATCTACAGCATCCTAGTGACTAAAATTGAGTCATTGACCAAAGTAAGACAAATGAAGCTCAATACACTCAATTAGGACTAAAATAGGCTAATTACATCATCCTTTGGCTATCTACAATATCCTAGTGAATAAAATGGAAGAATTGACCAAAGTAAGAACTAATGAAGCTCAATACACTCAATTAGGACAAAAATAAGCTCATTACATCATCGTTTTGTTATCTACACCATCCTAGTGACTACAATGGAGCATTGATCAAGTAAGACCTAATGAAGCTCAATACACTCAATTAGGACCAAATAGGCTTATTACATCATTCTTGGTTATCTACAGCATCCTAGTGACTAAAATTGAGTCATTGACCAAAGTAAGACCAAATGAAGTCCATACACTCAATTAGGACCAAATAAGCTCATTACATCATCCTTTGGTTATCTACACCATCCTAGTGACCAAAATGGAGCCATTGACCAAAGTAGGACCAAATGAAGCTCATAGACTCAATTAGGACCAAAATAGCGTCATTATATCATTCTTTGGTTATCTACAACATCCTAGTGACTAAAATGGAAAAATTGACCAAAGTAAGAACTAATGAAGCTCAATTCACTCAATTAGGACCGAAATAGGCTCATTACATCATTCATTGGTTATCTACAACATCCTAGTGAATAAATGGAAAATTGACCAAAGTATGATTTAATGAGCTCAATACACTCAATTAGGACCAAAATAGGCTCATTACATCATTCTTTTGTTATCTACAACATCCTAGTGACTAAATGGAGTCATTGACCAAAGTAGACCAATGAATTCAATACACTCAATTAAGACCAAAATAGGCTCATTACATCATCCTTTTGTTATCTACAACATCCTAGTGACTAAAATGGAAGAATTGATCAAAGTAAGACCTAATGAAGCTCAATACACTCAATCAGGACCATATAGCCTCATTACAACATTCTTTGGTTATCTACAGCATCCTAGTGACTAAAATTGAGTCATTGACAAAAGTAGACCAAATGAAA
Source organism: Aeschynomene evenia (assembly GCA_013621005.1). Classification (NCBI taxonomy): domain Eukaryota; kingdom Viridiplantae; phylum Streptophyta; class Magnoliopsida; order Fabales; family Fabaceae; genus Aeschynomene; species Aeschynomene evenia. The sequence goes on along the minus strand of RYYW01000166.1, from coordinate 103,864 downwards.
TTCAATACACTCAATTAAGACCAAAATAGGCTCATTACATCATCCTTTTGTTATCTACAACATCCTAGTGACTAAAATGGAAGAATTGATCAAAGTAAGACCTAATGAAGCTCAATACACTCAATTAGGACCAATATAGCCTCATTACATCATTCTTTGGTTATCTACAGCATCCTAGTGACTAAATTGAGTCATTGACCAAAGTAAGACCAAATGAAGCCCATACACTCAATTAGGACCAAAATAGGCTCATTACATCATCCTTTGGTTATCTACACCATCCTAGTGACCAAAATGGAGCCATTGACCAAAGTAAGACCAAATGAAGCTCATAGACTCAATTAGGGCCAAATAGCGTCATTATATCATTCTTTGGTTATCTACAACATCCTAGTGACTAAAATAGATTCATTGACCAAAGTAAGACCAATGAAGCTCAATACACTCAATTAGGACTAAATAGGCTAATTACCTCATCCTTTGGTTATCTACAATATCCTAGTGAATGAAATGGAAGAATTGACCAAAGTAAGAACTAATGAAGCTTAATTCACTCATTAGGACTGAAATAGGCTCATTACATCATTCATTGGTTATCTACAACATTCTAGTGACTAAAATGGAAAAATTGACCAAAGTAAGAACTAATGAACCTCAATACAGTCAATTTGGACCAAAATAGGCTCATTACATTATTCTTTTGTTATCTACAACATCCTAGTGACTAAAATGGAGTCATTGACCAAAGTAAGACAAATGAAGCTCAATACACTCAATTAAGACCAAAATAGGCTCATTACATCATTCTTTGGTTTTCTACAACATCTTAGTGACTAAAATGGATTCATTGACCAAAGTAAGACCAAATGAAGCTCAATACACTCAATTAGGACTAAAATAGGCTAATTACATCATCCTTTGGCTATCTACAATATCCTAGTGAATAAATGGAAGAATGACCAAAGTAAGAACTAATGAAGCTCAATACACTCAATTAGGACAAAATAAGCTCATTACATCATCGTTTGTTATCTACACCATCCTAGTGACTACAATGGAAGCATTGATCAAAGTAAGACCTAATGAAGCTCAATACACTCAATTAGGACCAAAATAGGCTTATTACATCATTCTTTGGTTATCTACAGCATCCTAGTGACTAAAATTGAGTCATTGACCAAGAAGACCAAATGAAGTCCAATACACTCAATTAGGACCAAAATAAGCTCATTACATCATCCTTTGGTTACTACACCATCCTAGTGACCAAATGGAGCCATTGACCAAAGTAGGACCAAATGAAAGCTCAATAGACTCAATTAGGACCAAAATAGCGTCATTATATCATTCTTTGTTATCTACAACATCCTAGTGACTAAAATGGAAAAATTGACCAAAGTAAGAACTAATGAAGCTCAATCACTCAATTAGACCGAAATAGGCTCATTACATCATTCATTGGTTATCTACAACATCCTAGTGACTAAAATGGAAAAATTGACCAAGTAAGAACTAATGAAGCTCAATACACTCAATTAGGACCAAAATAGGCTCATTACATCATCTTTTGTTATCTACAACATCCTAGTGACTAAAATGGAGTCATTGACCAAAGTAAGACAATTGAAATTCAATACACTCAATTAAGACCAAAAATAGGCTCATTACATCATCCTTTTGTTATCTACAACATCCTAGTGACTAAAATGGAAGAATTGATCAAGTAAGACCTAATGAAGCTCAATACACTCAATCAGGACCAATATAGCCTCATTACAACATTCTTTGGTTATCTACAGCATCCTAGTGACTAAAATTGAGTCATTGACAAAAGTAAGACCAAATGAAATTCAATACACTCAATTAAGACCAAAATAGGCTCATTACATCATCCTTTTGTTATCTACAACATCCTAGTGACTAAAATGGAAGAATTGATCAAAGTAAGACCTAATGAAGCTCAATACACTCAATTAGGACCAATATAGCCTCATTACATCATTCTTTGGTTATCTACAGCATCCTAGTGACTAAAATTGAGTCATTGACCAAAGTAAGACCAAATGAAGCCCAATACACTCAATTAGGACCAAAATAGGCTCATTACATCATCCTTTGGTTATCTACACCATCCTAGTGACCAAAATGGAGCCATTGACCAAAGTAAGACCAAATGAAGCTCAATAGACTCAATTAGGGCCAAAATAGCGTCACTATATCATTCTTTGGTTATCTACAACATCCTAGTGACTAAAATAGATTCATTGACCAAAGTAAGACCAAATGAAGCTCAATACACTCAATTAGGACTAAAATAGGCTAATTACCTCATCCTTTGGTTATCTACAATATCCTAGTGAATAAAATGGAAGAATTGACCAAAGTAAGAACTAATGAAGCATAATTCACTCAATTAGGACTGAAATAGGCTCATTACATCATTCATTGGATATCTACAACATTCTAGTGACTAAAATGGAAAAAATTGACCAAAGTACGAACTAATGAAGCTCAATACAGTCAATTAGGACCAAAATAGGCTCATTACATTATTCTTTTGTTATCTACAACATCCTGGTGACTAAAATGAGTCATTGACCAAAGTAAGACCAAATAAAGCTCAATACACTCAATTAAGACCAAAATAGGCTCATAACATCGTTCTTTGGTTATCTACAACATCCTAGTGACTAAAATGGATTCATTGACCAAAGTAAGACCAAATGAAGCTCAATACACTCAATTAAGACTAAAATAGGCTAATTACATCATCCTTTGGCTATCTACAATATCCTAGTGAATAAAATGGAAGAATTGACCAAAGTAAGAACTAATGAAGCTCAATACACTCAATTAGGACAAAAATAAGCTCATTACATCATCGTTTTGTTATCTACACCATCCTAGTGACTACAATGGAAGAATTGATCAAAGTAAGACCTAATGAAGCTCAATACACTCAATTAGGACCAAAATAGGCTTATTACATCATTCTTTGGTTATCTACAGCATCCTAGTGACTAAAATTGAGTCATTGACCAAAGTAAGACCAAATGAAGTCCAATACACTCAATTAGGACCAAAATAAGCTCATTACATCATCCTTTGGTTATCTACACCATCCTAGTGACCAAAATGGAGCCATTGACCAAAGTAAGACCAAATGAAGCTCAATAGACTCAATTAGGACCAAAATAGCGTCATTATATCATTCTTGGTTATCTACAACATCCTAGTGACTAAGTCGGAAAAATTGACCAAAGTAAGAACTAATGAAGCTCAATTCACTCAATTAGGACCGAAATAGGCTCATTACATCATTCATTGGTTATCTACAACATCCTAGTGACTAAAATGGAAAAATTGACCAAAGTATGATTTAATGAAGCTCAATACACACAATTAGGACCAAAATAGGCTCATTACATCATTTTTTGTTATCTACAACATCCTAGTGACTAAAATGGAGTCATTGACCAAAGTAAGACCAAATGAAATTCAATACACTCAATTAAGACCAAAATAGGCTCATTACATCATCCTTTTGTTATCTAACATCCTAGTGACTAAAATGGAAGAATTGATCAAAGTAAGACCTAATGAAGCTCAATACACTCAATCAGGACCAATATAGCCTCATTACATCATTCTTTGGTTATCTACAGCATCCTAGTGACTAAAATTGAGTCATTGACCAAAGTAAGACCAAATGAAATTTAATACACTCAATTAAGACCAAAATAGGCTCATTACATCATCCTTTTGTTATCTACAACATCCTAGTGACTAAAATGGAAGAATTGATCAAAGTAAGACCTAATGAAGCTCAATACACTCAATTAGGACCAATATAGCCTCATTACATCATTCTTTGGTTATCTACAGCATCCTAGTGACTAAAATTGAGTCATTGACCAAAGTAAGACCAAATGAAGCCCAATACACTCAATTAGGACCAAAATAAGCTCATTACATCATCCTTTGGTTATCTACACCATCCTAGTCACCAAAATGGAGCCATTGACCAAAGTAAGACCAAATGAAGCAATAGACTCAATTAGGGCCAAAATAGCGTCATTATATCATTCTTTGGTTATCTACAACATCCTAGTGACTAAAATAGATTCATTAACCAAAGTAAGACCAAATGAAGCTCAATACACTCAATTAGGACTAAAATAGGCTAATTACATCATCCTTTGGCTATCTACAATATCCTAGTGAAAAAA
>RYYW01000166.1:78006-98714 GCA_013621005.1 Aeschynomene evenia | reverse complement strand
TCCATTTTACTAGGAAGGTTTAGATAACCAAAGATGATGTAATGAGCCTATTTTGGTCCTAATTGAGTGTATTGAGCTTCATTAGGTCATACTTTGGTCAATTGTTCCATTTTAGTCACTAGGATGGTGTAGATAACCAAAGGATGATGTAATGAGCCTATTTTGGTCCTAATTGAGTGTATTGAGCTTCATTAGGTCATACTTTGGTCAATTGTTCCATTTTAGCTACTAGGAAGGTTTAGATAACCAAAGAATGATGTAATGAGCCTATTTTGGTCCTAATTGAGTGTATTGAGCTTCATTAGGTCATACTTTGGTCAATTGTTCCATTTTAGTCACTAGTTTAGATAACAAAGGATGATGTAATGAGCCTATTTTGGTCCTACTATTAGGTCATACTTTGGTCAATTGTTCCATTTTAGTCACTAGGAAGGTTTAGATAACCAAAGGATGATGTAATGAGCCTATTTTGGTCCTAATTGAGTGTATTGAGCTTCATTAGGTCATACTTTGGTCAATTGTTCCATTTTAGTCACTAGGAAGGTGTAGATAACCAAAGGATGATGTAATGAGCCTATTTTGTCCTAATTGAGTGTATTGAGCTTCATTAGGTCATACTTTGGTCAATTGTTCCATTTTACACTAGGAAGGTTAGATAACCAAAGGATGATGTAATGAGCCTATTTTGGTCCTAATTGAGTATATTGAGCTTCATTAGGTCATACTTTGGTCAATTGTTCCATTTGTCACTAGGAAGGTTTAGATAACCAAAGGATGATGTAATGAGCTATTTTGGTCCTAATTGAGTGTATTGAGCTTCATTAGGTCATACTTTGGTCAATTGTTCCATTTTAGTCACTAGGATGGTGTAGATAACCAAAGGATGATGTAATGAGCCTATTTGGTCCTAATTGAGTGTATTGAGCTTCATTAGGTCATACTTTGGTCAATTGTTCCATTTTAGCTACTAGGAAGGTTTAGATAACCAAAGGATGATGTAATGAGCCTATTTTGGTCCTATTGAGTGTATTGAGCTTCATTAGGTCATACTTTGGTCAATTGTTCCATTTTAGTCACTAGGATGGTGAGATAACCAAAGGATGATGTAATGAGCCTATTTTGGTCCTAATTGAGTGTATTGAGCTTCATTAGGTCATACTTTGGTCAATTGTTCCATTTTAGCTACTAGGAAGGTTTAGATAACCAAAGAATGATGTAATGAGCCTATTTTGGTCCTAATTGAGTGTATTGAGCTTCATTAGGTCATACTTTGGTCAATTGTTCCATTTTAGTCACTAGGATGGTGTAGATAACCAAAGGATGATGTAATGAGCCTATTTTGGTCCTAATTGAGTGTATTGAGCTTCATTAGGTCATACTTTGGTCAATTGTTCCATTTTAGCTACTAGGAAGGTTTAGATAACCAAAGGATGATGTAATGAGCCTATTTTGGTCCTAATTGAGTGTATTGAGCTTCATTAGGTCATACTTTGGTCAATTGTTCCATTTTAGTCACTAGGATGGTTAGATAACCAAAGGATGATGTAATGAGCCTATTTTGGTCCTAATTGAGTGTATTGAGCTTCATTAGGTCATACTTTGGTCAATTGTTCCATTTTAGCTACTAGAAAGGTTTAGATACCAAAGGATGATGTAATGAGCCTATTTTGTCCTAATTGAGTGTATTGAGCTTCATTAGGTCATACTTTGGTCAATTGTTCCATTTTAGTCACTAGGATGGTGTAGATAACCAAGGATGATGTAATGAGCTATTTTGGTCCTAATTAAGTGTATTGAGCTTCAGGTCATACTTTGGTCAATTGTTATTTACTAGGAAGGTTTAGATAACCAAAGGATGATGTAATGAGCTATTTTGGTCCTAATTGAGTGTATTGAGCTTCATTAGGTCATACTTTGGTCAATTGTTCCATTTTAGTCACTAGGATGGTGTAGATAACCAAAGGATGATGTAATGAGCCTATTTGGTCCTAAATTGAGTATTGAGCTTCATTAGGTCATACTTTGGTCAATTGTTCCATTTTAGCTACTAGGAAGGTTTAGATAACCAAAGGATGATGTAATGAGCCTTTTTGTCCTAATTGAGTGTATTGAGCTTCATTAGGTCATACTTTGGTCAATTGTTCCATTTAGTCACTAGGATGGTGAAGATAACCAAAGGATGATGTAATGAGCCTATTTTGGTCCTAATTGAGTGTATTGAGCTTCATTAGGTCATACTTTGGTCAATTGTTCCATTTAGTCCTAGGATGGTGTAGATAACCAAAGGGATGTAATGAGCCTATTTGGTCCTAATTGAGTGTATTGAGCTTCATTAGGTCATACTTTGGTCAATTGTTCCATTTTAGCTACTAGGAAGGTTTAGATAACCAAAGGATGATGTAATGAGCCTATTTTGTCCTAATTGAGTGTATTGAGCTTCATTAGGTCATACTTTGGTCAATTGTTCCATTTTAGTCACTAGGATTGTGATAACCAAAGGATGATGTAATGAGCCTATTTTGGTCCTAATTGAGTGTATTGAGCTTCATTAGGTCATACTTTGGTCAATTGTTCCATTTTAGCTACTAGGAAGGTTTAGATAACCAAAGGATGATGTAATGAGCCCTATTTTGGTCCTAATTGAGTGTATTGAGCTTCATTAGGTCATACTTTGGTCAATTGTTCCATTTTAGCTACTAGGAAGGTTAGATAACCAAAGGATGATGTAATGAGCCTATTTTGGTCCTAATTGAGTGTATTGAGCTTCATTAGGTCATACTTTGGTCAATTGTTCCATTTTAGCTACTAGGAAGGTTTAGATAACCAAAGGATGATGTAATGAGCCTATTTTGGTCCTAATTGAGTGTATTGAGCTTCATTAGGTCATACTTTGGTCAATTGTTCCATTTTAGTCACTAGGATGGTGTAGATAACCAAAGGATGATGTAATGAGCCTATTTTGGTCCTAATTGAGTGTATTGAGCTTCATTAGGTCATACTTTGGTCAATTGTTCCATTTTAGCTACTAGGAAGGTTTAGATAACCAAAGGATGATGTAATGAGCCTATTTTGTCCTAATTGAGTGTATTGAGCTTCATTAGGTCATACTTTGGTCAATTGTTCCATTTTAGTCACTAGGATGGTGTAGATAACCAAGGATGATGCAATGAGCTATTTTGGTCCTAATTAAGTGTATTGAGCTTCTTTAGGTCATACTTTGGTGAATTGTTCGATTTTGTCACTAGGAAGGTTTAGATAACCAAAGGATGATGTAATGAGTCCTATTTTGGTCCTAATTGAGTGTATTGAGCTTCATTAGGTCATACTTTGGTCAATTGTTCCATTTTAGCTACTAGGAAGGTTTAGATAACCAAAGAATGATGTAATGAGCCTATTTTGGTCCTAATTGAGTGTATTGAGCTTCATTAGGTCATACTTGGTCAATTGTTCCAGTTTAGTCAATAGGATGGTGAAGATAACCAAAGGATGATGTAATGAGCCTATTTTGGTCCTAATTGAGTATATTGAGCTTCATTAGGTCATACTTTGGTCAATTGTTCCATTTTAGCTACTAGGAAGGTTTAGATAACCAAAGAATGATGTAATGAGCCTATTTGGTCCTAATTGAGTGTATTGAGCTTCATTAGGTCATACTTTGGTCAATTGTTCCATTTTAGTCACTAGGATGGTGTAGATAACCAAAGGATGATGTAATGAGCCTATTTTGGTCCTAATTGAGTGTATTGAGCTTCATTAGGTCATACTTGGTCAATTGGTTCCATTTTAGCTACTAGGAAGGTTTAGATAACCAAAGGAATGATGTAATGAGCCTATTTTGGTCCTAATTGAGTGTATTGAGCTCATTAGGTCATACTTTGGTCAATTGTTCCATTTTAGTCACTAGGATGGTGTAGATAACCAAGGATGATGTAATGAGCCTATTTTGGTCCTAATTGAGTGTATTGAGCTTCATTAGGTCATACTTTGGTCAATTGTTCATTTTAGCTACTAGAAGGTTTAGATAACCAAAGGATGATGTAAATGAGCCTATTTTGGTCCTAATTGAGTGTAATTGAGCTTCATTAGGTCATACTTTGGTCAATTGTCCATTTTAGTCACTAGGAGGTGTAGATAACCAAGGATGATGTAATGAGCCTATTTTGGTCCTAATTGAGTGTATTGAGCTTCATTAGGTCATACTTGGTCAATTGTTCCATTTTAGCTACTAGGAAGGTTTAGATAACCAAAGGATGATGTAATGAGCCTATTTTGGTCCTAATTGAGTGTATTGAGCTTCATTAGGTCATACTTTGGTCAATTGTTCCATTTTAGCTACTAGGATGGTGTAGATAACCAAAGGATGATGTAATGAGCCTATTTTGGTCCTAATTGAGTGTATTGAGCTTCATTAGGTCATACTTTGGTCAATTGTTCATTTAAGCTCCTAGGAAGGTTTAGATAACCAAAAGGATGATGTAATGAGCTATTTGGTCCTAATTGAGTGTAATGAGCTTCATTAGGTCTTATTTGGTAATTGTATCCATTTAGCACTAGGAAGGTTTAGATAACCAAGATGATGTAATGAGCCATTTTGGTCCTAATTGAGTGTATTGAGCTTCATTAGGTCATACTTTGGTCAATTGTTCCATTTTAGCTACTAGGAGGTGTAGATAACCAAAGGATGATGTAATGAGCCTATTTTGGTCCTAATTGAGTGTATTGAGCTTCATTAGGTCATACTTTGGTCAATTGTTCCATTTAGCTACTAGGAAGGTTTAGATAACAAAGAATGATGTAATGAGCCTATTTTGGTCCTAATTGAGTGTATTGAGCTTCATTAGGTCATACTTTGGTCAATTGTTCCATTTTAGTCACTAGGAATGGTGTAGATAACCAAAGGATGATGTAATGAGCCTATTTTGGTCCTAATTGAGTGTATTGAGCTTCATTAGGTCATACTTTGGTCAATTGTTCCATTTTAGCTACTAGGATGGTTTAGATAACCAAAGGATGATTGTAATGAGCCTATTTTGGTCCTAATTGAGTGTATTGAGCTTCATTAGGTCATACTTTGGTCAATTGTTCCATTTTAGCTACTAGGAGGTGTAGATAACCAAAGGATGATGTAATGAGCCTATTTTGGTCCTAATTGAGTGTATTGAGCTTCATTAGGTCATACTTTGGTCAATTGTTCCATTTTAGCTACTAGGAAGGTTTAGATAACCAAAGGATGATGTAATGAGCCTATTTTGGTCCTAATTGAGTGTATTGAGCTTCATTAGGTCATACTTTGGTCAATTGTTCCATTTTAGCTACTAGGAAGGTTAGATAACCAAAGGATGATGTAATGAGCCTATTTTGGTCCTAATTGAGTGTATTGAGCTTCATTAGGTCATACTTTGGTCATTGTTCCATTTTAGCACTAGGAAGGTTTAGATAACCAAAGGATGATGTAATGAGCCTATTTTGGTCCTAATTGAGTGTATTGAGCTTCATTAGGTCATACTTTGGTCAATTGTTCCATTTTAGCACTAGGAGGTTTAGATAACCAAAGATGATGTAATGAGCCTATTTTGGTCCTAATTGAGTGTATTGAGCTTCATTAGGTCATACTTTGGTCATTGTTCTTTACTATATTTAGTAACAAAGATGATGTAATGAGCCTATTTTTCTATGAGTGTATGAGCTTCATTAGGTCATACTTTGGTCAATTGTTCCATTTTAGTCACTAGGATGGTGTAGATAACCAAAGGATGATGTAATGAGCCTATTTTGGTCCTAATTGAGTGTATTGAGCTTCATTAGGTCATACTTTGGTCAATTGTTCATTTTAGCTACTAGGAAGGTTTAGATAACCAAAGGATGATGTAATGAGCCTATTTTGGTCCTAATTGAGTGTATTGAGCTTCATTAGGTCATACTTTGGTCAATTGTTCCATTTTTAGTCACTAGGATGGTGTAGATAACCAAAGGATGATGTAATGAGCCTATTTTGGTCCTAATTGAGTGTATTGAGCTTCATTAGGTCATACTTTGGTCAATTGTTCCATTTTAGTCACTAGGAAGGTTTAGATAACCAAAGGATGATGTAATGAGCCTATTTGGTCCTAATTGAGTGTATTGAGCTTCATTAGGTCATACTTTGGTCAATTGTTCCATTTTAGTCACTAGGAAGGTTAGATAACCAAAGGATGATGTAATGAGCCTATTTTGGTCCTAATTGAGTGTATTGAGCTTCATTAGGTCATACTTTGGTCAATTGTTCCATTTTAGCTACTAGGAAGGTTTAGATAACCAAAGGATGATGTAATGAGCCTATTTTGGTCCTAATTGAGTGTATTGAGCTTCATTAGGTCATACTTTGGTCAATTGTTCCATTTTAGTCACTAGGAAGGTTAGATAACCAAAGGATGATGTAATGAGCCTATTTGGTCCTAATTGAGTGTATTGAGCTTCATTAGGTCATACTTTGGTCAATTGTTCCATTTTAGTACTAGGAAGGTGTAGATAACCAAAGGATGATGTAATGAGCCTATTTTGGTCCTAATTGAGTGTATTGAGCTTCATTAGGTCATACTTTGGTCAATTGTTCCATTTAGTCACTAGGATGGTGTAGATAACCAAAGGATGATGTAATGAGCCTATTTTGGTCCTAATTGAGTGTATTGAGCTTCATTAGGTCATACTTTGGTCAATTGTTCCATTTTAGCTACTAGGAAGGTTTAGATAACCAAGGATGATGTAATGAGCCTATTTTGGTCCTAATTGAGTGTATTGAGCTTCATTAGGTCATACTTTGGTCAATTGTTCCATTTTAGCTACTAGGAAGGTGTAGATAACCAAAGGATGATGTAATGAGCCTATTTTGGTCCTAATTGAGTGTATTGAGCTTCATTAGGTCATACTTTGGTCAATTGTTCCATTTTAGTACTAGGATGGTGTAGATAACCAAAGGATGATGTAATGAGCCTATTTTGGTCCTAATTGAGTGTATTGAGCTTCATTAGGTCATACTTTGGTCAATTGTTCCATTTTAGTCACTAGGATGGTGTAGATAACCAAAGGATGATGTAATGAGCCTATTTTGTCCTAATTGAGTGTATTGAGCTTCATTAGGTCATTACTTTGGTCAATTGTTCCATTTTAGTCACTAGGAAGGTTTAGATAACCAAAGAATGATGTAATGAGCCTATTTTGGTCCTAATTGAGTGTATTGAGCTTCATTAGGTCATACTTTGGTCAATTGTTCCATTTTAGTCACTAGGATGGTGTAGATAACCAAAGGATGATGTAATGAGCCTATTTTGGTCCTAATTGAGTGTATTGAGCTTCATTAGGTCATACTTTGGTCAATTGTTCCATTTTAGCTACTAGGAAGGTTTAGATAACCAAAGGATGATGTAATGAGCCTATTTTGGTCCTAATTGAGTGTATTGAGCTTCATTAGGTCATACTTTGGTCAATTGTTCCATTTTAGTCACTAGGAAGGTTTAGATAACCAAAGGATGATGTAATGAGCCTATTTTGGTCCTAATTGAGTGTATTGAGCTTCATTAGGTCATACTTTGGTCAATTGTTCCATTTTAGCTACTAGGAAGGTTTAGATAACCAAAGAATGATGTAATGAGCCTATTTTGTCCTAATTGAGTGTATTGAGCTTCATTAGGTCATACTTTGGTCAATTGTTCCATTTTAGTCACTAGGATGGTGTAGATAACCAAAGGATGATGTAATGAGCCTATTTTGGTCCTAATTGAGTGTATTGAGCTTCATTAGGTCATACTTTGGTCAATTGTTCCATTTTAGCTACTAGGAAGGTTTAGATAACCAAAGGATGATGTAATGAGCCTATTTTGGTCCTAATTGAGTGTATTGAGCTTCATTAGGTCATACTTTGGTCAATTGTTCCATTTTAGTCACTAGGATGGTGTAGATAACCAAAGGATGATGTAATGAGCCTATTTTGGTCCTAATTGAGTGTATTGAGCTTCATTAGGTCATACTTTGGTCAATTGTTCCATTTTAGCTACTAGGAAGGTTTAGATAACCAAAGGATGATGTAATGAGCCTATTTTGGTCCTAATTGAGTGTATTGAGCTTCATTAGGTCATACTTTGGTCAATTGTTCCATTTTAGTCTAGGAAGGTTTAGATAACCAAAGGATGTGTAATGAGCCTATTTTGGTCCTAATTGAGTGTATTGAGCTTCATTAGGTCATACTTTGGTCAATTGTTCCATTTAGTACTAGGAAGGTTTAGATAACCAAAGGATGATGTAATGAGCTATTTTGGTCCTAATTGAGTGTATTGAGCTTCATTAGGTCTACTTTGGTAATTGTTCCATTTTAGTCACTAGGAAGTGTAGATAACCAAAGGATATGTAATGAGCCTATTTTGGTCCTAATTGAGTGTATTGAGCTTCATTAGGTCATACTTTGGTCAATTGTTCATTTTAGCTACTAGGAAGGTTTAGATAACCAAAGGATGATGTAATGAGCCTATTTTGGTCCTAATTGAGTGTATTGAGCTTCATTAGGTCATACTTTGGTCAATTGTTCCATTTTAGCTACTAGGAAGGTTTAGATAACCAAAGGATGATGTAATGAGCCTATTTTGGTCCTAATTGAGTGTATTGAGCTTCATTAGGTCATACTTTGGTCAATTGTTCCATTTTAGTACTAGGAGGTTTAGATAACCAAAGGATGATGTAATGAGCCTATTTTGGTCCTAATTGAGTGTATTGAGCTTCATTAGGTCATACTTTGGTCAATTGTTCCATTTTAGTCACTAGGATGGTGTAGATAACCAAAGGATGATGTAATGAGCCTATTTTGGTCCTAATTGAGTGTATTGAGCTTCATTAGGTCATACTTTGGTCAATTGTTCCATTTTAGCTACTAGGAATGGTGTAGATAACCAAAGGATGATGTAATGAGCCTATTTTGTCCTAATTGAGTGTATTGACCTTCATTAAGTCATACTTTGGTCAATTGTTCCATTTTAGCTACTAGGATGGTGTAGATAACCAAAGGATGATGTAATGAGCCTATTTTGGTCCTAATTGAGTGTATTGAGCTTCATTAGGTCATACTTTGGTCAATTGTTCCATTTTAGCTACTAGGAAGGTTTAGATAACCAAAGGATGATGTAATGAGCCTATTTTGGTCCTAATTGAGTGTATTGAGCTTCATTAGGTCATACTTTGGTCAATTGTTCCATTTTAGTCACTAGGAAGGTGTAGATAACCAAAGGATGATGTAATGAGCCTATTTTGGTCCTAATTGAGTGTATTGAGCTTCATTAGGTCATACTTTGGTCAATTGTTCCATTTTAGTCACTAGGAAGGTGTAGATAACCAAAGGATGATGTAATGAGCCTATTTTGGTCCTAATTGAGTGTATTGAGCTTCATTAGGTCATACTTTGGTCAATTGTTCCATTTTAGCTACTAGGATGGTTAGATAACCAAAGGATGATGTAATGAGCCTATTTTGGTCCTAATTGAGTGTATTGAGCTTCATTAGGTCATACTTTGGTCAATTGTTCCATTTTAGCTACTAGGAAGGTTTAGATAACCAAAGGATGATGTAATGAGCCTATTTTGTCCTAATTGAGTGTATTGAGTTCATTAGGTCATACTTTGGTCAATTGTTCCATTTTAGTCACTAGGATAGGTGTAGATAACCAAAGGATGATGTAATGAGCCTATTTTGGTCCTAATTGAGTGTATTGAGCTTCATTAGGTCATACTTTGGTCAATTGTTCCATTTTAGCTACTAGGATGGTGTAGATAACCAAAGGATGATGTAATGAGCCTATTTTGGTCCTAATTGAGTGTATTGAGCTTCATTAGGTCATACTTTGGTCAATTGTTCCATTTTAGCTACTAGGAAGGTTTAGATAACCAAAGGATGATGTAATGAGCCTATTTTGGTCCTAATTGAGTGTATTGAGCTTCATTAGGTCATACTTTGGTCAATTGTTCCATTTTAGCTACTAGGAGGTGTAGATAACCAAAGGATGATGTAATGAGCCTATTTTGGTCCTAATTGAGTGTATTGAGCTTCATTAGGTCATACTTTGGTCAATTGTTCCATTTTAGCTACTAGGAAGGTTTAGATAACCAAAGGATGATGTAATGAGCCTATTTTGGTCCTAATTGAGTGTATTGAGCTTCATTAGGTCATACTTTGGTCAATTGTTCCATTTTAGCTACTAGGATGGTGTAGATAACCAAAGGATGATGTAATGAGCCTATTTTGGTCCTAATTGAGTGTATTGAGCTTCATTAGGTCATACTTTGGTCAATTGTTCCATTTTAGCTACTAGGAAGGTTTAGATAACCAAAGGATGATGTAATGAGCCTATTTTGGTCCTAATTGAGTGTATTGAGCTTCATTAGGTCATACTTTGGTCAATTGTTCCATTTTAGCTACTAGGAAGGTTTAGATAACCAAAGGATGATGTAATGAGCCTATTTTGGTCCTAATTGAGTGTATTGAGCTTCATTAGGTCATACTTTGGTCAATTGTTCCATTTTAGTCACTAGGATGGTGTAGATAACCAAAGGATGATGTAATGAGCCTATTTTGGTCCTAATTGAGTGTATTGAGCTTCATTAGGTCATACTTTGGTCAATTGTTCCATTTTAGCTACTAGGAAGGTTTAGATAACCAAAGGATGATGTAATGAGCCTATTTTGGTCCTAATTGAGTGTATTGAGCTTCATTAGGTCATACTTTGGTCAATTGTTCCATTTTAGCTACTAGGAAGGTTTAGATAACCAAAGATGATGTAATGAGCCTATTTTGGTCCTAATTGAGTGTATTGAGCTTCATTAGGTCATACTTTGGTCAATTGTTCCATTTTAGTCACTAGGATGGTGTAGATAACCAAAGGATGATGTAATGAGCCTATTTTGGTCCTAATTGAGTGTATTGAGCTTCATTAGGTCATACTTTGGTCAATTGTTCCATTTTAGCTACTAGGAAGGTTTAGATAACCAAAGGATGATGTAATGAGCCTATTTTGGTCCTAATTGAGTGTATTGAGCTTCATTAGGTCATACTTTGGTCAATTGTTCCATTTTAGCTACTAGGAAGGTTTAGATAACCAAAGGATGATGTAATGAGCCTATTTTGGTCCTAATTGAGTGTATTGAGCTTCATTAGGTCATACTTTGGTCAATTGTTCCATTTTAGTCACTAGGATGGTGTAGATAACCAAAGGATGATGTAATGAGCCTATTTTGGTCCTAATTGAGTGTATTGAGCTTCATTAGGTCATACTTTGGTCAATTGTTCCATTTTAGCTACTAGGAAGGTTTAGATAACCAAAGGATGATGTAATGAGCCTATTTTGGTCCTAATTGAGTGTATTGAGCTTCATTAGGTCATACTTTGGTCAATTGTTCCATTTTAGCTACTAGGAAGGTTTAGATAACCAAAGGATGATGTAATGAGCCTATTTTGGTCCTAATTGAGTGTATTGAGCTTCATTAGGTCATACTTTGGTCAATTGTTCCATTTTAGCTACTAGGAAGGTTTAGATAACCAAAGGATGATGTAATGAGCCTATTTTGGTCCTAATTGAGTGTATTGAGCTTCATTAGGTCATACTTTGGTCAATTGTTCCATTTTAGCTACTAGGAAGGTTTAGATAACCAAAGGATGATGTAATGAGCCTATTTTGGTCCTAATTGAGTGTATTGAGCTTCATTAGGTCATACTTTGGTCAATTGTTCCATTTTAGTCACTAGGATGGTGTAGATAACCAAAGGATGATGTAATGAGCCTATTTTGGTCCTAATTGAGTGTATTGAGCTTCATTAGGTCATACTTTGGTCAATTGTTCCATTTTAGCTACTAGGAAGGTTTAGATAACCAAAGATGATGTAATGAGCCTATTTTGGTCCTAATTGAGTGTATTGAGCTTCATTAGGTCATACTTTGGTCAATTGTTCCATTTTAGTCACTAGGAAGGTTTAGATAACCAAAGGATGATGTAATGAGCCTATTTTGGTCCTAATTGAGTGTATTGAGCTTCATTAGGTCATACTTTGGTCAATTGTTCCATTTTAGTCACTAGGATGGTGTAGATAACCAAAGGATGATGTAATGAGCCTATTTTGGTCCTAATTGAGTGTATTGAGCTTCATTAGGTCATACTTTGGTCAATTGTTCCATTTTAGCTACTAGGAAGGTTTAGATAACCAAAGGATGATGTAATGAGCCTATTTTGGTCCTAATTGAGTGTATTGAGCTTCATTAGGTCATACTTTGGTCAATTGTTCCATTTTAGCTACTAGGAAGGTTTAGATAACCAAAGAATGATGTAATGAGCCTATTTTGGTCCTAATTGAGTGTATTGAGCTTCATTAGGTCATACTTTGGTCAATTGTTCCATTTTAGCTACTAGGAAGGTTTAGATAACCAAAGATGATGTAATGAGCCTATTTTGGTCCTAATTGAGTGTATTGAGCTTCATTAGGTCATACTTTGGTCAATTGTTCAATTTTAGTCACTAGGATGGTGTAGATAACCAAAGGATGATGTAATGAGCATATTTTGGTCCTAATTGAGTGTATTGAGCTTCATTAGGTCATACTTTGGTCAATTGTTCCATTTTAGCTACTAGGAAGGTTTAGATAACCAAAGGATGATGTAATGAGCCTATTTTGGTCCTAATTGAGTGTATTGAGCTTCATTAGGTCATACTTTGGTCAATTGTTCCATTTTAGCTACTAGGAAGGTTTAGATAACCAAAGGATGATGTAATGAGCCTATTTTGGTCCTAATTGAGTGTATTGAGCTTCATTAGGTCATACTTTGGTCAATTGTTCCATTTTAGCTACTAGGATGGTGTAGATAACCAAAGGATGATGTAATGAGCCTATTTTGGTCCTAATTGAGTGTATTGAGCTTCATTAGGTCATACTTTGGTCAATTGTTCCATTTTAGCTACTAGGAAGGTTTAGATAACCAAAGGATGATGTAATGAGCCTATTTTGGTCCTAATTGAGTGTATTGAGCTTCATTAGGTCATACTTTGGTCAATTGTTCCATTTTAGTCACTAGGATGGTGTAGATAACCAAAGGATGATGTAATGAGCCTATTTTGGTCCTAATTGAGTGTATTGAGCTTCATTAGGTCATACTTTGGTCAATTGTTCCATTTTAGTCACTAGGATGGTGAAGATAACCAAAGGATGATGTAATGAGCCTATTTTGGTCCTAATTAAGTATGTTGAGCTTCATTAGGTCATACTTTGGTCAATTGTTCCGTTTTAGCTACTAGGAAGGTTTAGATAACCAAAGAATGATGTAATGAGCCTATTTTGGTCCTAATTGAGTGTATTGAGCTTCATTAGGTCATACTTTGGTCAATTGTTCCATTTTAGTCACTAGGATGGTGTAGATAACCAAAGGATGATGTAATGAGCCTATTTTGGTCCTAATTGAGTGTATTGAGCTTCATTAGGTCATACTTTGGTCAATTGTTCCATTTTAGCACTAGGAAGGTTTAGATAACCAAAGGATGATGTAATGAGCCTATTTTGGTCCTAATTGAGTGTATTGAGCTTCATTAGGTCATACTTTGGTCAATTGTTCCATTTTAGTCACTAGGATGGTGTAGATAACCAAAGGATGATGTAATGAGCCTATTTTGTCCTAATTGAGTGTATTGAGCTTCATTAGGTCATACTTTGGTCAATTGTTCCATTTTAGCTACTAGGAAGGTTTAGATAACCAAAGGATGATGTAATGAGCCTATTTTGTCCTAATTGAGTGTATTGAGCTTCATTAGGTCATACTTTGGTCAATTGTTCCATTTTAGCTACTAGGAAGGTTTAGATAACCAAAGGATGATGTAATGAGCCTATTTTGGTCCTAATTGAGTGTATTGAGCTTCATTAGGTCATACTTTGGTCAATTGTTCCATTTTAGTCACTAGGATGGTGTAGATAACCAAAGGATGATGTAATGAGCCTATTTTGGTCCTAATTGAGTGTATTGAGCTTCATTAGGTCATACTTTGGTCAATTGTTCCATTTAGTCACTAGGAAGGTTTAGATAACCAAAGGATGATGTAATGAGCCTATTTGGTCCTAATTGAGTGTATTGAGCTTCATTAGGTCATACTTTGGTCAATTGTTCCATTTTAGCTACTAGGAAGGTTTAGATAACCAAAGGATGATGTAATGAGCCTATTTTGGTCCTAATTGAGTGTATTGAGCTTCATTAGGTCATACTTTGGTCAATTGTTCCATTTTAGTACTAGGAAGGTTTAGATAACCAAAGGATGATGTAATGAGCCTATTTTGTCCTAATTGAGTGTATTGAGCTTCATTAGTCATACTTTGGTCAATTGTTCCATTTTAGCTACTAGGAAGGTTTAGATAACCAAAGAATGATGTAATGAGCCTATTTTGGTCCTAATTGAGTGTATTGAGCTTCATTAGGTCATACTTTGGTCAATTGTTCCATTTTAGTCACTAGGATGGTGTAGATAACCAAAGGATGATGTAATGAGCCTATTTTGGTCCTAATTGAGTTATTGAGCTTCATTAGGTCATACTTTGGTCAATTGTTCCATTTAGCTACTAGGAAGGTTTAGATAACCAAAGGAATGATGTAATGAGCCTATTTTGGTCCTAATTGAGTGTATTGAGCTTCATTAGGTCATACTTTGGTAATTTTCATTTTAGTCACTAGGATGGTGTAGATAACCAAAGATGATAATGAGCCATTTTGTCCTAATTGAGTTTTGACTTCTTAGTCATACTTTGGTCAATTGTTCCATTTTAGTCACTAGGATGGTTTAGATAACCCAAAGGATGATGTAATGAGCCTATTTTGGTCCTAATTGAGTGTATTGAGCTTCATTAGGTCATACTTTGGTCAATTGTTCCATTTTAGCTACTAGGAAGTTTAGATAACCAAAGGATGATGTAATGAGCCTATTTTGTCCTAATTGAGTGTATTGAGCTTCATTAGGTCATACTTTGGTCAATTGTTCCATTTTAGCTACTAGGAAGGTTTAGATAACCAAAGATGATGTAATGAGCCTATTTTGTCCTAATTGAGTGTATTGAGCTTCATTAGGTCATACTTTGGTCAATTGTTCCATTTTAGTCACTAGGATGGTGAGATAACCAAAGGATGATGTAATGAGCCTATTTTGGTCCTAATTGAGTGTATTGAGCTTCATTAGGTCATACTTTGGTCAATTGTTCCATTTTAGCTACTAGGAAGGTTTAGATAACCAAAGGATGATGTAATGAGCCTATTTTGGTCCTAATTGAGTGTATTGAGCTTCATTAGGTCATACTTTGGTCAATTGTTCCATTTTAGTCACTAGGATGGTGTAGATAACCAAAGGATGATGTAATGAGCCTATTTTGGTCCTAATTGAGTGTATTGAGCTTCATTAGGTCATACTTTGGTCAATTGTTCCATTTTAGCTACTAGGAAGGTTTAGATAACCAAAGGATGATGTAATGAGCCTATTTTGTCCTAATTGAGTGTATTGAGCTTCATTAGGTCATACTTTGTCAATTGTTCCATTTAGCTACTAGGAAGGTTTAGATAACCAAAGGATGATGTAATGAGCCTATTTTGGTCCTAATTGAGTGTATTGAGCTTCATTAGGTCATACTTTGGTCAATTGTTCCATTTTAGCTACTAGGAGGTTTAGATAACCAAAGATGATTGTAATGAGCCTATTTTGGTCCTAATTGAGTGTATTGAGCTTCATTAGGTCATACTTTGGTCAATTGTTCCATTTTAGTCACTAGGAATGGTGTAGATAACCAAAGGATGATGTAATGAGCCTATTTTGGTCCTAATTGAGTGTTGAGCTTCATTAGGTCATACTTTGTCAATTGTTCCATTTTAGCTACTAGGAAGTTTAGATAACCAAAGAATGATGTAATGAGCCTATTTTGGTCCTAATTGAGTGTATTGAGCTTCATTAGGTCATACTTTGGTCAATTGTTCCATTTTAGTCACTAGGATGGTGTAGATAACCAAAGGATGATGTAATGAGCCTATTTTGGTCCTAATTGAGTGTATTGAGCTTCATTAGGTCATACTTTGGTCAATTGTTCCATTTTAGCTACTAGGAAGGTTTAGATAACCAAAGAATGATGTAATGAGCCTATTTTGGTCCTAATTGAGTGTATTGAGCTTCATTAGGTCATACTTTGGTCAATTGTTCCATTTTAGTCACTAGGATGGTGTAGATAACCAAAGGATGATGTAATGAGCCTATTTTGTCCTAATGATGTTTGAGCTTCTTATTACTTTGGTCATTGTTCCATTTAGCTACTAGAAGGTTAGATAACAAAGATGATGTAATGAGCCTTTTGTCCTAATTGAGTGTATTGAGCTTCATTAGGTCATACTTTGGTCAATTGTTCCATTTTAGTACTAGGAGGTTTAGATAACCAAAGATGATGTAATGAGCCTATTTTGGTCCTAATTGAGTGTATTGAGCTTCATTAGGTCATACTTTGGTCAATTGTTCCATTTTAGCACTAGGAGGTTTAGATAACCAAAGGATGATGTAATGAGCCTATTTTGGTCCTAATTGAGTGTATTGAGCTTCATTAGGTCATACTTTGGTCAATTGTTCATTTTAGTCACTAGGAAGGTTTAGATAACCAAAGGATGATGTAATGAGCCTATTTTGTCCTAATTGAGTGTATTGAGCTTCATTAGGTCATACTTTGGTCAATTGTTCCATTTTAGTCACTAGGATGGTGTAGATAACCAAAGGATGATGTAATGAGCCTATTTTGGTCCTAATTGAGTGTATTGAGCTTCATTAGGTCATACTTTGGTCAATTGTTCCATTTTAGCTACTAGGAAGGTTTAGATAACCAAAGGATGATGTAATGAGCCTATTTTGGTCCTAATTGAGTGTATGAGCTTCATTAGGTCATACTTTGGTCAATTGTTCCATTTTAGCTACTAGGAAGGTTAGATAACCAAAGGATGATGTAATGAGCCTATTTTGGTCCTAATTGAGTGTATTGAGCTTCATTAGGTCATACTTTGGTCAATTGTTCCATTTTAGTCACTAGGAAGGTTTAGATAACCAAAGGATGATGTAATGAGCCTATTTTGGTCCTAATTGAGTGTATTGAGCTTCATTAGGTCATAACTTTGTCAATTGTTCCATTTTAGCTACTAGGAAGGTTTAGATAACCAAAGGATGATTGTAATGAGCCTATTTTGGTCCTAATTGAGTGTATTGAGCTTCATTAGGTCATACTTTGGTCAATTGTTCCATTTTAGTCACTAGGAAGGTTAGATAACCAAAGGATGATGTAATGAGCCTATTTTGGTCCTACTTCATTAGGTCATACTTTGGTCAATTGTTCCATTTTAGCACTAGGAAGGTTTAGATAACCAAAGGATGATGTAATGAGCCTATTTTGGTCCTAATTGAGTGTATTGAGCTTCATTAGGTCATACTTTGGTCAATTGTTCCATTTTAGTCACTAGGATGGTGTAGATAACCAAAGGATGATGTAATGAGCCTATTTGGTCCTAATTGAGTGTATTGAGCTTCATTAGGTCATACTTTGGTCAATTGTTCCATTTTACTAGGAAGGTTTAGATAACCAAAGGATGATGTAATGAGCCTATTTTGGTCCTAATTGAGTGTATTGAGCTTCATTAGGTCATACTTTGGTCAATTGTTCCATTTTAGTCACTAGGATGGTTAGATAACCAAAGGATGATGTAATGAGCCTATTTTGGTCCTAATTGAGTGTATTGAGCTTCATTAGGTCATACTTTGGTCAATTGTTCCATTTTAGCTACTAGGAAGGTTTAGATAACCAAAGGATGATGTAATGAGCCTATTTTGGTCCTAATTGAGTGTATTGAGCTTCATTAGGTCATACTTTGGTCAATTGTTCCATTTTAGCTACTAGGAAGGTTTAGATAACCAAAGGATGATGTAATGAGCCTATTTTGGTCCTAATTGAGTGTATTGAGCTTCATTAGGTCATACTTTGGTCAATTGTTCCATTTTAGTCACTAGGAAGGTTTAGATAACCAAAGGATGATGTAATGAGCCTATTTTGGTCCTAATTGAGTGTATTGAGCTTCATTAGGTCATACTTTGGTCAATTGTTCCATTTTAGCTACTAGGAAGGTTAGATAACCAAAGGATGATGTAATGAGCCTATTTTGGTCCTAATTGAGTGTATTGAGCTTCATTAGGTCATACTTTGGTCAATTGTTCCATTTTAGTCACTAGGATGGTTAGATAACCAAAGGATGATGTAATGAGCCTATTTTGGTCCTAATTGAGTGTATTGAGCTTCATTAGGTCATACTTTGGTCAATTGTTCCATTTTAGCTACTAGGAAGGTTTAGATAACCAAAGGATGATGTAATGAGCCTATTTTGTCCTAATTGAGTGTATTGAGCTTCATTAGGTCATACTTTGAATTGTTCCATTTTAGTCACTAGGAAGGTTTAGATAACCAAAGGATGATGTAATGAGCCTATTTTGTCCTAATTGAGTGTATTGAGCTTCATTAGGTCATACTTTGGTCAATTGTTCCATTTTAGTCACTAGGAAGGTGTTAGATAACCAAAGGATGATGTAATGAGCCTATTTTGGTCCTAATTGAGTGTATTGAGCTTCATTAGGTCATACTTTGGTCAATTGTTCCATTTTAGCTACTAGGAAGGTTTAGATAACCAAAGGATGATGTAATGAGCCTATTTTGGTCCTAATTGAGTGTATTGAGCTTCATTAGGTCATACTTTGGTCAATTGTCCATTTTAGCTACTAGGAAGGTTTAGATAACCAAAGGATGATGTAATGAGCCTATTTTGTCCTAATTGAGTGTATTGAGCTTCATTAGGTCATACTTTGGTCAATTGTTCCATTTTAGTCACTAGCCAAAGGATGATGTAATGAGCCTATTTTGGTCCTAATTGAGTGTATTGAGCTTCATTAGGTCATACTTTGGTCAATTGTTCCATTTTAGCTACTAGGAAGGTTAGATAACCAAAGGATGATGTAATGAGCCTATTTTGGTCCTAATTGAGTGTATTGAGCTTCATTAGGTCATACTTTGGTCAATTGTTCCATTTTAGCTACTAGGAAGGTTAGATAACCAAAGGATGATGTAATGAGCCTATTTTGGTCCTAATTGAGTGTATTGAGCTTCATTAGGTCATACTTTGGTCAATTGTTCCATTTTAGTCACTAGGAAGATAACCAAAGGATGATGTAATGAGCCTATTTTGGTCCTAATTGAGTGTATTGAGCTTCATTAGGTCATACTTTGGTCAATTGTTCCATTTTAGTCACTAGGAAGGTTAGATAACCAAAGGATGATGTAATGAGCCTATTTTGGTCCTAATTGAGTGTATTGAGCTTCATTAGGTCATACTTTGGTCAATTGTTCCATTTTAGCTACTAGGAAGGTTTAGATAACCAAAGATGATGTAATGAGCCTATTTTGGTCCTAATTGAGTGTATTGAGCTTCATTAGGTCATACTTTGGTCAATTGTTCCATTTTAGTCACTAGGAAGGTTAGATAACCAAAGGATGATGTAATGAGCCTATTTTGGTCCTAATTGAGTGTATTGAGCTTCATTAGGTCATACTTTGGTCAATTGTTCCATTTTAGCTACTAGGAAGGTTTAGATAACCAAAGGATGATGTAATGAGCCTATTTGGTCCTAATTGAGTGTATTGAGCTTCATTAGGTCATACTTTGGTCAATTGTTCCATTTTAGTCACTAGGAAGATAACCAAAGATGATGTAATGAGCCTATTTTGGTCCTAATTGAGTGTATTGAGCTTCATTAGGTCATACTTTGGTCAATTGTTCCATTTTAGCTACTAGGAAGGTTAGATAACCAAAGGATGATGTAATGAGCCTATTTTGGTCCTAATTGAGTGTATTGAGCTTCATTAGGTCATACTTTGGTCAATTGTTCCATTTTAGCTACTAGGAAGGTTTAGATAACCAAAGGATGATGTAATGAGCCTATTTTGGTCCTAATTGAGTGTATTGAGCTTCATTAGGTCATACTTTGGTCAATTGTTCCATTTTAGTACTAGGAAGGTTTAGATAACCAAAGATGATGTAATGAGCCTATTTTGGTCCTAATTGAGTGTATTGAGCTTCATTAGGTCATACTTTGGTCAATTGTTCCATTTTAGTCACTAGGATGGTGTAGATAACCAAAGGATGATGTAATGAGCCTATTTTGGTCCTAATTGAGTGTATTGAGCTTCATTAGGTCATACTTTGGTCAATTGTCCATTTTAGTCACTAGGAGGTTAACCAAAGGATGATGTAATGAGCCTATTTTGGTCCTAATTGAGTGTATTGAGCTTCATTAGGTCATACTTTGGTCAATTGTTCCATTTTAGCTACTAGGAAGGTTTAGATAACCAAAGGATGATGTAATGAGCCTATTTTGGTCCTAATTGAGTGTATTGAGCTTCATTAGGTCATACTTTGGTCAATGTTCCATTTTAGTCACTAGGAAGATAACCAAAGGATGATGTAATGAGCCTATTTTGGTCCTAATTGAGTGTATTGAGCTTCATTAGGTCATACTTTGGTCAATTGTTCCATTTTAGCTACTAGGAAGGTTTAGATAACCAAAGGATGATGTAATGAGCCTATTTTGGTCCTAATTGAGTGTATTGAGCTTCATTAGG